>JAHDVE020009756.1:0-181321 GCA_022606495.2 Halesus radiatus | reverse complement strand
TATTTTTGTTTAATTCCATTTTGTAAATTTTATATAAAAGCCAATTATGTATTTTGGCGAGCGGTTTATTTCTTTAATAAATGTGAGATATTTGCGAATGTTCTGTTTGCGATCGTTGATGTTTTCAGTGAGGGTTATAGAAATTTATAATGAGTTGAATGATTGCAGAAACTGTGGTGGCAGCACGTATGGCCCAACCTGCAAATGGAGATCAACATGGGCGAGGTGCTGGCCGCAGTGCTGATGCCCGTCATGTACATGGTAAAAGAAGCCTCCATGGAGGAGTACGAGATCCACATGGTGCCGACACTTAAGTAAATATCCATGCATTCTATTGAACCAAAAGATGTTGTTGTTCCTGAGTGCAAACTTTTCTAAAAGGGAAGTTGCTCAAGCTCGAATGACAAACCTGAGTTCAAACTTTCGTTAAAAATAACATTTTGTTACTTATATTTTTTTTATGCAAATTATACTTGCTTTCGGCTCAAACTCTCATTAAAATTATCAAATCTGGTTTCTCGGACTTTCATTTAAGAAAAGATAAACGTAAGTTAATCCTTGATTTCGGTCGATTAAAATTCTACATTTTTTATTATGATTCAGCGTCTTAAACAAAATGTTCAATTCTAAAACAACTGTAAATCCAAGAACTCATGTTTGCCCCAAAATAATTTGAAAAGTTTGTTACTACAGTCGTATTTGCGATAAGTATCGTTGACCATTCATTAATCATCAAAACATAAATTAATATCTTCTTTTTAATAATGATCCGAACTGCTTCATTTTGGGGTTGGAGTACTTTGGATTATTCAAATAACGGACACCTATCGAAAATACGGCTCCCTAGGAACAAAACCAAACGATCACTAGAGGCTGAATAGAAAAAACGACTATTCACTAAGTTACCACCAGAACTCTGTTTGCATCCACCAGGACCATATTCTCGTCGCCGAAGTCTATTCAGGCTTCGGTGACCATCCTGGAGAACCTCCAGTATGTTTTGGAGAAGACCCCTCGGGAGGAGATCCGTTCTGAGGTCTTGCCTCTGCTCTACAACGCGTTTGACAGCTCTACCATTCAGATTCAGGTAAAATACGAAACTCTTTTCTAACCAACATATTCAAGTATCTTTTTCTATCTCATTTTAAGTTAACGGCTTTCATCTGGAGTGATAAATAGATGCTCAAGAACAAGACAAGCTTTGTACCCAAGATTCAGAAAAAACATGGGATCAAAGGTATACACGGTACAAATATCGCGGAGCATTCGACAATAACATTGTTGAAAAACCTCCCATTATGAAAGAGTTAATGCGGATATTTTACTATTTTTTTAACAAATTAGTGAACCGGAAAAGGTTTATTCAAGGTTAATGATTTAATAGTTACGTGAAAGCATGGTTAGATGCGTTAGATACCTAATTATGTTGTGTTTTAATTACTTCAGAGCGCCGCTCTCAATGCCGTTAACGACGTATCCGACTACCTGGATGAATACGCAGTCAGGAGGATGGTCATCCCCAAGACGAGGATCCTGTTCGAGAAGAACCAGGGCGACCTGCGCATCATCGCCAGCGTGCTGCGCTGCATCGAGCGCACCATCGACCGCTTGGACAAGGGGCAGATCATGGACGAGGTACTTCCCATGCTGTGGGAGGTGCGCATCAATGATCCCACCATAGCTGTCCGCGTTGTCAGTAAGTATTCAATACGTAGTTTTCTCATTTAGTTTGGATCTTTATCATTTTTTTTATTTAAAAATTAACTCGTTGTGCTAAAGCAGCGTAAGAAATAAAATAAAAAATTATAAAAAAAAAACAATTTACCCAACTGCGAATCTTTTGCGAATAAAGAAATATCTTTAAAAATTCTTCAATTCTTCATGTTTATTTCCATTTTATGTTTTCAGGTGAACGTTTGCGAATGTGGCCTTTTTTAAATTTAGCGTATTATAATGCGATTGTTTCTGACTGCTTATATTTACTATTTTTTGGAGATATTGATGTATTATATTTATAAGTTTAAGCTGTCATTCACTGAGCGTATTGATTTCCAGGCATATATCGACTCATGATGAGCGATAAGAAATACGGTTTAACCGTCAGCTTGATGGCCACGCGGGTCATCCCAATCCTCATGCCGCAAACGGTCAACCCGCAACTCAATTTGGAACAGTTCGGACTCCTTATAGAGGTATTTATTCAAATGATGATGATGACATGACACTCTCTTCAAACTGGTTTCCAAAGAAAACCAGTCAAATTTCTATCAACTTACTTATTCGAACATAGCTTGCGATCTCTCATCGACACCCCACAAAACATGTGAAAAACCACATCCAACACAAACAATTAACAAACTAGTCGTAAAATTAAACTTAAACTTTGGATAACTACTGGTATTCTACACTTTATCCGCAAGCGTGACAAACTTTCCTATTCTGCAAATGATACAGAAATACTTTAAAAAAATAACTTGTAGGGCCAGAGAGGACTATTATAGGAAAAAAATCGAGGAAACTTCCAATGACAAAAAACAAATCTAAGTCAAAGAAATTTTAAAAACTTCAAGATTTACAAAAACCCTTCTGACTATGCAACTTCATCACTCCTAAGATAAAGCCACAAAAAACTTAATCGGGAATGTCACAACAAATATTTAACTAAAATCGTACATGACATATCCCCCAATTCAATAAAAGTATGGAATTACATTAACTCCAAATCCTATGGTATTCCAAATACCATGATATTCAAAGATGAAAAAGCTGAAAATGGGTTTGATATATCTAACTTATTCTCCAAATACTTACTTATAATACTTACAGCTTCCAGATCGTACCGGAGATCTAAAATAAACCCTGTGTCGCCAGCTTTTATAATATTGAAGTTAACCAGCATCATATATAGAAACACCTTGATGGAGGCCCAGATAAAATTTCCTCTTTGTTCATAAGCAAATGTGCGCGCACCACATCTAAGCCACTATCCATCGTTTTCAGTCGATCCCTTAGAGAAGGAATAGTGCCAAACACTTTGAAAACAGCATTTGTACCTTCTATTTTCAAAAATGTCTCAAAATCAGATATCGAAAATTATAGGCCAATATCAAAGCTCTGTATTTTCAGTAAGGTATCCGAAAAAACTGTTTACCTATGACTTTGCTGCATTGAGATCGTTACTCAATATCAACCAACATAGAGTTGAAAGGGAAAGTCTACAATCACTAACTTAACAGCACTTACCGAATTCTTACAAGATAAGTTGCATTAGCGCATGCAGGTGGATGTAATATATAGAGACTATAGCAAAGCTTTTGATTTAGTAAATCATGATATATATTACTCAAACATTCACAAATTGGCATACACGGAAGCCTCTTCAACTGGCTTTCGTCCTATATAGCAAACCGCAGTCAAGCAGTAGTTGTTGGTGGCTATAAATCGAATTGGATAACGGTACCGTCGGGAGTACCCCAAGGATTCTTATTGGAACCATTACTCTTTAACATTTATATGACAGAAACGTATTTTCTCCTTTCACGTGCACGAATTACTGTATCCTCATATAAGAAGATTAAAATCATCTAACGTTTATTGTTCACAGCACAACCTTCAAATCAATGTAAAAATACGCAGCGCCATCAGCTACACTCGAAATACTATCTATTAAACTCTATTTCTGTTGACTATAATACCACAATACTGAAGAAAACGACAGAGGACAAAGATCTTGGAGTGGTGTTAGACCAGCGGTTACTTTTTGACCGCTATATTGAATCATGGTTGCAAAAGCTTCTAAGTACTTAAGTTTGTACTCGGAACCTGCAAAGATTTTAAAAAGGTAAGCACAATGAAAATGCTGTACTTTGCGTACGTACCCAGTTCTCTAGAGTATGCATCTCAAGTCTAGAATCCCAGGAACATATCACATACAGAAAGGATTGAGAAAATACAAAACCGTTTTCTATGACACCTTGATTTTCGAGGCTATCGTCACCGCATTTTTCGGGATTTTCTCACTGGAAAAAATTTCGCAGACGTACTGTTACAAAGAATAGCCACCTCTGTGATAGATTGAACGAATTCAATTAAGAGTCCCCAACATACAAACCAGACAAAACTATAGACTAAGCCTACCTTAATGCATCACTAACATAAAACAAAACACCTTTATTCACTGCGCTTTACACTTTTTTAACACTTCATACAGTGAGTTTGACTTATTCAACTCAGCCCCTCATAATTTCAAACCTAAAATCAATAAATAACATCCACAATACATATTACTCTACACAGACTAGATCCTTTCCCTTCCCTTACCTCCCATCATCCTAACAAGGCTAAGGTTGTAACTTTTCTTTTTTAATAATAATAATAATAACAAAGCATTTATATAGCGCAGTTTTGTGTTGTTTCACTTCAAGTGCGCTTTACTATAAATAAACTTTAAAATGATTAAATAACTCCATTCAGTGGTATCCTACAGTGCTACTTTTACATTCTTTTTATACATTCTTAACATATTACATACATTCCTGCTTATTCTTAAAACTACTCCTACAGTACTCCTTAGGTGCATATTCATAAAAAAATTACAAAATATTATACAGTATACATATACAAAAATAACACATTCACAATATTACTACAAAAATAGTAACATTTTAAGACAGGAGTCGGGTTATGTTCAGCAACAACGGACTTTACATAAAAAAATTAAATATATATATATATACGGAGGAAACCGAAACCAAACAACTACCAGGGGCTTGAGGAAATGACTTTTTATAATAAATTGAGAGAAATTAAAATTTATAGACAGTAGGATTTTTTAAATAAGTTTGTTTTTAAAGCCCGTTTAAATTCAGTCAATTTCTGGATATTATATATTTTTAATTGAATAATTAAGTTGAAACCTATTGTTGGTTAATTTTCTACATATATTTACAATACATAATAATTATTGTAAACTGCTGGTTTTCCAAATAAAATAAAATAACAAATTAAATTAAATAATAAATATAACGTATACATCAGGAAATATAGCGCAAAAATATATATAACTGATCTAAAATTTCAGTACAGCATGAAATGGCGAAATTAAGTCGATCATTTTGAAAAACCTTGTGATATGTTTATTTACCCGCATATGATTATACCTTAATTCTATCTTATTTAGATTTCTTCTACTTTTACTTTTATATATGCTTATGTACTCATTATGAATCCTTTTCCTAATGCATATATTTTTATATCCTTATACCTAAGCCTACATTGATTATACATAATATACAACAAATATCGACTACCATAATGCGGACATGTGCCTTAGTTTGGAAGTTAAAAATCATTAAAAAAAATCTTCTAACATATTAAACGCACCAGAAAAAATTATGGAAAAAATTTAAGTAAATGAGACCACATAATAAATAATCCTAATCTAAATTGAGAAATAAAAAATTATTTTACTTTTTTAATCTCTCTCACACTAATTAGACCTGGCAATCTTTTGGTAAAATCCTTGAAAAGTTGACGACATCACGTTCGCACCCCGACAACTTTATCAAATTAACAACGTAATAAAGTTTTAAAATAACCCCTAAGTGTCAACCGCTCAAACAAAACTTTAAACATAAAATAAGCAAGACTTCCCAAAAACATACTTAACTAACTTTCTTCGTTAGTCAGAATATACTAGTAGGTTCAGCAATCATTCCCAACAATGGCCTAGGAATTATACCATAAAAGTTTTGAACTACTTCAAAAACTTTTTCAACTTAATAAATCCGACAACTTGCGACATCTACCGGAAATTTCAACGGGTAAATTTGTGATAGCGACACCTCCTATCGGAAAATAAGTGTATTACATTTATTGCACGCCCTTCAACCGTTCGGTTTGCTTCCCGGCTACCTAAAGAAGCTCATGTTCGTGTGAAATCCTAGATTCTGATTACCATAATAATGAGTTTTCCCAAAATATCCATAGAGGTTTAATGCAAATGATAATATGGAAACGTTTTGCATTAATAATAGTAATTCGAATTAAATCGTTTCACCAATATAGTAATCAATATAAAGATTTTGGAAGATATGTAATGAAGATTCACTTTTTTTTGGACTATACATTATTATTTAGAAAAGCTAGAAAAGATATTTTGCGGAGAAAGAGGCGCAGCTAGGGGTTGATGTTTTTTTTGGGGGTATAATTATAATTTAATTCGCATGCAAATTATAGTTTTTTTAACACATATTGTTTGCAAACAGATTTTCATATTACATAACCCTAAACGAAGAAAAAAAATTAATTGAATTGAATTTAAACGTTACGTTTTTTTAAGTAAAGTTAAGAACTGTACTGTAGGTTCTGCATTTAATTCCGCAATGAGTTTCTTAACTCTTGGGAATGCAATGCAATTTGTATTGTATACTTAAATAAAAATAAAAAAGTACTAAAAGACATCGTGGTTAAATATTTTGTTATATATTAATTTCTTAATGACAAAATTCGACGGCCTTTTTTAAGTTCTACCATGGACAAAAAACATAGCTTTTGCGTAAGATGCAAAATTATCGCCTGTGGCGCATTATTTTGTTTTTTGGTGTATGATATAATTCACGTGATTCTTTCTTCAGCCTTGGAAAATACCCAATTGTGGTATGTTGCGAATGATAAAAATTGATAAAATTTACTTGTTTAATTGTGGGTAAGTAAAACAGAAATTCCATAATTTTCGCCTGTGGCCCATTCTAGAATATTTTCATGATTGTTATAATTAATAAGCCGATAGCCGAAAAGATGAAGACTTTTATAGAATTTAAAATAACAAT
This sequence comes from Halesus radiatus, assembly GCA_022606495.2. Taxonomy (NCBI): domain Eukaryota; kingdom Metazoa; phylum Arthropoda; class Insecta; order Trichoptera; family Limnephilidae; genus Halesus; species Halesus radiatus. The sequence continues at coordinate 174,491 of JAHDVE020009756.1, read as the reverse complement.
TCATATTTGCATTCATTTGCCGCATGCCCCCCTAAAAAATAACCATAGGTACGCCACTGGGCTAATTAAAACTAATTCACCCATATTTCTTTAAAATGTATATTAAAATAAATACCCTAACTACGTCTCTGTGTCGGCAGACCAGGATTTATCTTTGCGAGAAGCTATAATAGCCTAGGCTCCCCAAATTAGTAGATGAAATTGAAATTTTAGATTTGTGATGGATATTTGAGGATGTTGCATTGTTATAACATGGTATAAATATAAACAATTATTAAACTTCACATTCGCACAGATACTTCGCGAAATGTTCACACTGGTAGAGAAGACCCAGGTGACAAAGATGCGCGTGGACATGGCCAACGCGCACGCGCAACAGTTAGACAAGCGCCCTCTTCGCCACCAGATGAGCACGGACAACATGAACGCGCCGCCCTTCAACATCCCCAACCTGCGCGTGGAGCAGCGCAAGACTTCCAGTGCCGAGGACATGGCCAGGAAGAACTCCACCGGTCATTTGCTTATTTTTACCTTATGCGTCACTTGCATGCTAACTTTTCTGAATTACCTACTGAAATAATATCAAAGACCATAAACATTATTAAAAAAATAAAAATACTAATGTAATTATACAAGTCACGTCTCTCAGCCGTGGGTGAGAGATGTTTCATGCATTATGCCAAGAATAGAATGAAATATGATATTACTAAATGTTCGAAGTATACCGGAGCGCAGGTGCTGCTGTCCCTTCCACTGCCCAGCCCGGCACCAGCGGCGGTTCCGGGCTGCTCGGCTCGTGGTGGTTCGGCGCCAGTTCCTCCTCACAGGACGGAAACAACTTCTTGCGCGTGGCCAGCGCCTTCCCCAACCGCCGCCTGTCCGACAACACGCTGATGACGCCCAAGATCCGCATTGCGCCTTCTTGCGCCTCCTCGCCCGGGGGCTCCCCTGGCTCCACCGCCGGCCTGCCCGTGCGCCGCCACTCCAGCATCGGTCCCCAGGAGCGCCGCGGCTCTCACGTCAACCTCTCTCCGCCGACTGTTAGTTGCACACTTTATTTACCGTATTTAATATTTCCAATAGTTAGCTTCCTCTTAGTTGCGCTCCCGGGCGCTAGCCCGCCCGGAGTGGCATTTCAACCCTTGGACTCAACCTTAGGGGCACGACTTTACTGTCCGCAGTTGAGAGTTGCTTATTTAACTGCCTTACGAAGATACTAACTGTAGAATATTAGATGATATTGTATTGTATTGCGGCGGTATCGAGGAATTGAATAGGAGTGACCTGGTAATGTGTCTGCAGGGCCGTTACGGTGGACGCGGCGGATCAGGCTCCAGCTTGTCTGTTCCATCCTCCACAGCTTATGCTGTAAGTGATACTCAAGATCAGCAACAACACCGTGCCGTCTCTCTCATTCTGTCTTGCCCTTTCCTCTTTCAGTTTGGCTTTGTCTGTCCAGTCTCCTTAAATATTATCAGTACGGAGGGCTCAAACGATCCGCTTTCGATTGTCTCTCCTCTTGAATGCACGTAGCCGGTTGTAGTTGACACGAGCCTTCCTTGCTAGTAATATCCATGTGCAACTGCGATCCGTCCGAGGAAAACCGCCACTGCAGCACCTGTATGTGGCAGACTCCTCTCATTGCTGTTGTCATGTCGGTGTGTCCACAAGTCATCATGCAACCGATCATTGCACGCCTTGACAAGAACATACTGTCAACCGTTTGTTTTTGTTTTACCAGCTTCATATTTCGTTTGCATCTTTACTCATTCATCTGTGTTCAACTTCAGCCCATCACCTGGAACCGGATTTGATGAAGTGGAATACTGAAGCAATATCTTTTATAATATGTGAAAGACGACTGCGACAAGTCTGGAAATGTTTACACCCCAGATGTGTTTCCCTATTACCAAAGGTCGCTTAGTAAAATAGTGCGATTGATTCAAGTAAGCGGTTTTATACCTATTTAACCCAGGATACTCGTTTATATACAGTAGATTTATTTCAAACAAGTAATAATCGCACGTACCTACCTACTTCATAATGTATGTAGTGGTGATATTCCTTGTATGGTGTATGTTAGTAGTACGTACGTCTCTGTACATATATTGTACGTGGGCTCATTAATAATAGTCAAAGACCTCCATGAAAATTAAATTTCGTATTTGTGTACTAGGTACTAAACCCTGTCATTTAAGTAGAATCATTTCATTGCACATTTTTTTTAAAACGATTTATTTTTGCTAAATTTTGTATATATAACTATATAAAAATCCAGATCAGGGACGTTAATCGATGGGTATCAATTACAAAAAAAAATTGCTATAAAAATGTGGAAATGAAAACATTATAAGTAATAAAAAGTTTTACACTAAACATCCCATATCTACATCATTCCATACCATTTGTGATGTCCTTACATTATACACACATGCGCAACATGGATTTTAATTAACAACATGAAATGCAATTCAAACATCGTGTAAAGATTGAAATGTATTCTAAATGTATCGTAATGCCTACACTCCAGTACATCCATACCTACACTTGATTACTGATTTATCAATCTTAATAAATTTACACAAATACAGTTTACAAATAAATACAAAGTAGAAAAATACGTAAATCCATGCGGCCGTGTCCATCACCTCAATGTGAGTCCAATGACTGTCGCTATCTGTTCTTCTATGCAGCTTGCACGGAGCATGATCGTGAGTACTCTTCCTTATGTAGTGAAACAATCATCATTCAACCAACCAACCTACTTGAGTGTATCATCTAGCGTTTGTGCTTCAGTAAACTTGTCAATAATCATGTCATACGGAATGCTATATTTTTGAAATTTTTTTGTAAATGTTTCCATACGCATCATGAGCATATTTTGATTTTGAATAGTGAACGTGGTGAAAAAATCCACACTCACGCAAATGGTACATCAAAATTCTATTGAAAATTCAATTTTTAAAAGCAATTTTATTGGCAAAAAAATTAACGACTGACGATCACGACGACTGACGGACAGCCCCAGGGCGCGCCGGTCAGTTGTTGGGAGTTTTGTTGGTTTGTTTGTTTGTCTGTTTGTGCCGGTGGCAGTCCCGTTAGCTAAGGCGGCTAGCGGCTGAGCGAGGACGGAGTTAACCGGCGCGCGTGTGTGTTGCAGGGAGGCTCCATGCCCAACACGTCCAGCAGTGTGCCCTTCCTGCTGTCCTCCAGCATGCAGTCCATCCGCTCCCGGCGCCCGTCCGCAGCCACGGGAGGCTCGCAGGGCTCCGGTCTACTGCAGCAACTGGGCACCGGCATGGTAAGGCACCTCACCGGCTCCGTTCAGGGCCACCATTGGGCCGCCATCAACAGCCGGGTGTTCCCCCCGCCCGTTCTTGCCGTGCGGAAGTGCCCTTCCCTTAATATCACCTTTAACGACTAATAGCCCGCAGCCCGTGGCCGGTCTGCCCGCGCCAGCGCCCGCGCCCGTGCCCTCCAACCACTTGAATGTAGAAGTAGACTAGCGGAATGACATATTTAAGGAGATAGACTGCTTATGCTTTGAGGAAAGATGAAATGAGCTAACCACCTTTATTGTCATTTACAGTACCAGCTGTTTTCCGGCCGTACATAAGATGTAAACAGACATTCTTTGTTCGTGTTTCTGTACGTGTCTCTCCGACATATTGTACCGTGATTAAAGGGAGGAAACACATGCCCTATAAGTAGTCACGCATCAGAAACACGATTGTTTACCGTGGAATGTACATCTCAGAGACCGTTTGCCAGGATGATAAGAAAAGAGAGATAGGAGACTATCAGAGGGTCTGTCCTAATTAAAATGTTTGTTGTAATTATTCATGTACTCCCCAGTCATTCTATACTCATGAAAGTGTTGCTTTGTTCGAGCTTTTCCCACCCTGAATACACACTTCAGGAAGTAATTTTCAGACGTGGTCGTCTCAATTTCAATAAATGCCATGTTCGGTTTTAGACATTGTTGAAAATAAAAATATAATAATTCTATTATATTACCAGGTATACATATTACAGGTACCTTAATTCTCTGAATTTCATTAGAAAATCACTGAAAAATTGGTCGTTTAATCAATGAACTTGTGACTGAACTAAACTTTGTGATTTTGAAAGTAACAGCCAAGTACTAGTTTTTTGTTGAAAGATTTTCTATAAAAAGACAACAAAGTGAGATATTTTAGAAATCAAAACATTATTTCAATAAATTATTGTTACTATTTTTGAAAAACCATAAACGTAGCTTTAACATATTAGTAGTAATAATTTTTTTTTTCAAAATTTGTGGATTTTTATTAAAAAATAGCATCTTACTATCATTATAATAAAATGAACATCATTTATCACTTATGAAACGCTAATCGATGTCACAATTTGGAAACGCACAAAATAATGAACCGTTATGTAGGCGTATAATATATCTATGCATGCAATATTATAATGCTTATGTTATAATGCACATCCATATTATATTAGTTACTTACTTGAAGTTAATAAAAAATAATTTATCTCATTCGTATCGTGTAATCCTCAGTCCCCTTTAGTTTTTCTCGCCTCCAGTTTTTAACACTCGACGTTTCGTGGACTCGAAAAAGATACAACATGAATAATGGCGACGGTACTTGGATTAAGTGCTGTCATTATCTTGTCCAATTCCCCATGGCTAATATATGTTATATATTATTAATTTGATGTCATATTATGAAAAGCTGGTATACAAACATTTCTTGAATAAATGCAATAGAAGAAGGTGATGTTTGAAAACCGCTACAAATTACAGACCACTCAATTACTTTGGTCATTTCTTGAAAATTACCTCCTGAAAAATCGTATTGCTAAATAAATGTTAAATGTTCTCTAAACCATATTAAACTTAGTGAGAAGATTCTCTAACTTCCTGACTATCGCCTTTTGTAATTTTCTGACAATCTTGTGCCCAAATTATATTTACCACAGATCTCATAAAATCTTTTAATAAATATCGATAGGTTAATTCAGCCCAGTTGAAGGGCGCTTTGAAATGTGTCGTGTCTATCTGTGATTGTAAAGGATTCTCAGCTCCAAACGCTGAAGAAAAGAGATTTATGAAATTTTAAATTATAGACTGAGTATGTATTTTGAAATGAAGATATGACGATAACTTTAGGTTGACACGATTGTCTCCGTTTAATTAATGGTTCATTCTAGATTCTTTCTAAAGCAAGAATGTAAAATTAACTATTCTCATTAATAAATCTGCAATTTTTTATGGCTGTCCCTACTGTATGTATGAAGCAAAATTTTTAAATTATATATTTCTATCCCCATATAATGCTTAAGGTATAATATATTATATAACGTAAAAGTATAAAAATGTTTATAATTTTTTTTTATTTATTTATAATCTCTAACCTATTATTTCAAAAGCACGGTTTTTTTTTTTAATTTTCATATTTAAAATAACCCCAAACACACATTTCAATAAACCATTAATTACATATCTCAAATCTTTCAGATGTAACGTAAAGTCCGATTAATTGTAAAAATTATATCGGCAATGAGCCAAAATGTAGTTTAATAAATAACATCTAAGTGTTAGAGACATTGGACTTTAAACTAACTAAATTCGCTAATGTTGGTGGCTCTACCCTCTACCTTTACCGTATTGTCTTCGATCTAGTAATTCCGACTGTAATGCTCCCTCCAATGGTTGTGCCGATTGCTCAAATTTATTGCTAAACCTGTCTTATTCAATTAAATTGTAAATAAATTTGCGCACGCTAAGGCTGTTCTGCGGTGACGTACTTTAACGGGGCGTCTTGTCCTCCTGCAACTGGGGTCACATAAGTCTCATTGCTTTCATTTCAAATCGGCCTCTAAAATACTGTCAAGTTTTTAGCAAGTTTAGTTTTCCCGTGGTTGCAAATTTAAACAATTCGCCTACCTAAAAAACGGTTACTATTTATAAGTCATGAAATTACTTGCTTTTCATATAATCATATATCTTCTCAAGCGGCCGTATTATTTTCAAAATCACTAACTTTAAAATTAATTTATAGATTAAAAATGATAAAACAAGACTTTTCTAATTTAATTTATTAAGATTTATTACCAACAACATTGCGTTTGGATATTCGAGCTTCTTAACTGATAAGTTTAGAATCTTAGGGGTTTCTATTGACGGTTTTGTAAAAAAATAGAGGGATATAGAGTTTGATATTTGATAAAAATCATTACGACTGTAGATTTTCAAAAATATTTTTTTAAATTAAACACTTAAAGTGATTTTCAGGTTTAAATGCATGGCATAAAAAATGCATGTAATATCATCAATATGTACGAAATAATCAAGTCTAAAATTTCAGCAGTCTTCGAATTCCAGTTAAATAGGACTTAGTAAAGTTTTGTAAGGAGATGGAACTGTTTACGTGCATTTATGTGACTACAACCATCATCATTGACAAAATAATATAGAGCTCAATAGCAATGTTACAATGATATTTTTGTAACAATGTTTTCGCCGTTATTTTTTTAAATCCACTTAAGTCCCATTCCAGTGTCTTAATATATATGTATTTTTATTATAAAGGGCAATGTTGAATATCTTTTAAGGGAAACTCTATTCCCCGTGCTTTTTTTCAACGAGCCCATAATTATCTAAAACCTATCTATCGGAAATGTTTTGAAGACAATCAATAAAAAGTAAACGACCAGATCGGTTGGGTTCTACGCATAAAGGTTTTTCTTTCAGCTAATTGTGAATAGGATAGAAAGGTAATTCACAGTGCAAAGACTTAGCCTGTACCTACGGCTTTAGTTACGATAGTGATAACTCCTTGGTCGCGGTAGCGCGAGCGGCGCGACGCCTGCCCTGAAACATGGCTTGCGACGGATTCGACTATCAGGATTTTTCTTTAACGCTGTTTTCATATTAGTCTTTTGATATTTTAAGTCGATTATCAAAATCATTCTTCTAGTAAATATGTGTCATAAAATTTTCTTTGTAAATATTTATTTTTTAAACTTTATTTTTAAAATGTAAAAATGTATATAAAACATTCAATTGAAAGGAGTAAACTTTTCCAAAAGGTTGAAACAATTTTTGACGTTCGGGGAATTCGACTCCCTTTTTAATTCAAATATCAATTCCAAAAGTCTTTAGGTAATGTAGATAGATTTATTAAATGAATTCGTCCATTTGTTTGTGTAAAGGGGTGTCGCGTACGATATATTAGAATAAAGAGGGTCGTGATAATATTTGTAAAATATTGTATTTTCTTAAATAACGTAATCAGAGATTTAAAAACTTAATAAGCGAATATCGCTTACCAAACTGAAATACAATATATATTTGAAGGCACATATTTGGATACAGCTGTGTTCAATGTATTGTTAATACTTTTTGGGTCGTATAAACGTGTACGGTAACGGAAAAGAAAAAAATTGACCAAACGGGCAAAGGAATCCTTAGACATGATTATTCCTCAAAATAAGTATTTTTGTTTAAAACATAATAATAATATGTATTTAATGAACTATTCCCTTTTGCAGAATCTATTTAAAGTACACATTTTACAATTTATTATTTTTCAATGAATAATTAAGCACATATCATCACAAATATCATTTACACAACGGAGAGCTTACATTAACCATGTGTTTGAATTTGATTCAATGAAATAATATTGTATATTTGTATATATTATATATATTTTTATAAGTATCTCTCTAAAGCGTATATATGTTTATCACGAATATGCAATTTATGTTGTCATTACGCAGTTTATTATTAACGTATAAATATTCATTGTACATTTATGTGAAAAAAATATTGTTTTTCCCTTTTACATTTTTTAGTAGCTATATTATATTTTTAATTTTGTTTTATTTATTTCTGAAGCATTTCGTCTTAAGCCATCTATATTTTTTTGTCTTGGCATATCTATGTATTTTTTTGTCTTGGCATAACTGTATATTTTTTTGTCTTGGCATATCTATATTTTTTTTTCTCTTGGCATAACTATATATTTTTTTGTCTTGGCATAACTATATATTTTTTTGTCTTGGCATATCTATATATTTTTTTGTCTTGGCAAATCTATATATTTTTTTGTCTTGGCATATCCATATATTTTTTTGTCTTGGCGTATGTACAATTATGAGTGATTGCTTCTGTAAAATCAATTCTGCATTATTTGCATAATGTTAGCATCTTACCGAAAATATGTTTAGTATGTAAGAATTGTGGTCAGTACGACATATTTACTCTCTATGTGTGTTATAGTAATGTAAATTTTATGAAGAGGAAGAGATTAAAAATGTTAAAAATATTATCATCTAAAACCCATAGAATATAATCAAATCAATTATTATAAGTGTCATTAAAGGTTTCAATAGTATTTAAAGTAATTGGTAAAATTGGCATTCTGTCATAAATCTAAGCACTCTTGATGATATTATATTGATATTTTATGTTAGTATTAAAAGTTCAAGAAATAGTTCAGATGCTTAATTAGTATCCTGGAATGATGCAAAATCATCATTACAAGATGTCCCCCATCCAATGGTAGTAGCGAATCATTTACATTATTCTACATAAACTTAATTATTGATGCATAAATGTTAAAATTGTTTTTAAATCTACTAAAAATAAAAGCGATATATTATTACTCAAGCTAGGAGTAGTACAAAATGCTTTTTTCTTGATATAATTTGATCACCAGCACAATAAACTGTCCCCTCACCCGATTGTAGTAGCACCGCATTAAAATCAATGCACTTTCTGATGCATTATACTAAAAAGGTATTTTATTATTTAGAAAAAAAAACTAAGAATTTCAAGAAATCTTTCAGAATGCTTGGTTAATCTCCTGATACGTGAATACTGACGTTGGTTTTGACAGTAATTAGAAAACATATAACACATCAAAACGAATTATAATTTTTATAATAATACTTAATTCAGAAGGCTAAATAATTAAGTCCCCGATGATCTAATTACGATAGTGTTCATTCATCCCGTAGTGACGTCGCACGGATATCTTGAAAATGCATAACATTAAAATGCTTATTAAAAATATCGCGAGAGAGGAAAATATAATTGCTTTATCTGGGTTCTAGGAGCATTCACCGCCCATGATGTTCTGTGGAAAAAATTCAACGAGAAACATTCACCTCATACAATGAATAAAATAAAATTTCTGAATTTTGCTAAAGACCGTTTGCATCATATTAATATTAAGAAATTTGCCTAAACTAACCTGATATAACAGAACTGTTATTTAATTTGATACTTGGCTATTATTTGTACTAAATTGCTTTAGTAAAAAAAAACACATTTCCAAATAATGGCAAATATTTTTCCCGCTCTAAATTTTCAGCGGTGAACTTTCCGCAGTGAATTGTGTACGGTGTACTTTCACCTCGTTGAACGTTCCTTGAATTTTCCTTGAACGTGAATTTTCAGCAGTTAATTGTGGGTGGTGAATTTGCCGAATACCTTTTATCTGAGTGCTTCGTTTGTGCCTCAATATAATTTGAAAACACCAGAACGCGAAACTGGTCTATTTTACTGAGAATATTGGTTTTGGATTCCACGTCAATAAAATTATCGATGACGTAGGTACAGTATGAACATGATTTTATTAAATCATACCTAAATAAATATAATATTCTTATTTTTCAAAATTTGTTCAAAATGATTTGTCTCCTGCAAAAATAAATAGTACAATCACTACCCAAACCCTGATTTTAATGACATTGTTCTTCATGAAGCCTAATATTAAAAAGGTACTGTAAACTCACACCTTCAGGGAAATTAAGATTCAGATTTTTTTTTTCAGTATGCTTTGTTAGTTCTCACATGTTTAAAATCAGGACGCGAAACTGATCAATTTACATGAACGATATTGATTTCTTTCACATCAGTATCATCAGGCAATACAGATTATAATTTATAATTTGAAAATGCTATTATAACACCTTGCCTACTATATTTCAAAGACGAGTTTGTTTGAAATTATGTTAATTATAAATATGTTCTTCATAATGTTCCATACTTTAATCCCTAATATAATTTAAAACCGTTGCAAGAATTTGATCCCAAATCTACCGAAGATAACCCAATGCTTTCCATATAATATTTCAAAATAATGCTTGATAATGTTTCCTAACTACATCAACGAAGCATACGAAAACTTGTTCCCCTGATATTAGCAACTTTCACCTATAATGGTTTATTGTGTTTTAAAGATGTTAAGTCATGTTGTATGATAATAGTGTTTAAGAAAAATGTGTAATTTGTCTGAAAACCATATGTTATACTTAAAGAAAATGGTAGGTACATGTATATTAATGATAAATTGTCTTTTCTCGATTGTTCCAAAACGATTCAAATATCCACTTTGTCTGATTCATTTTAATTGTAAGAAAAACATTTGTAATAAACCTAAGTATTTAGATTAGGACAAATGGTGTCAAAAATCTTTGTTGTGCAATTAATATTAATACCTATATCAGTCTTTCAACAGTTAACTCGATGGGATAGTAAATTCAAGAAAATTGGTGTTTGAAAATTGTAGTAATAATATTATAAGTATGATATGCAAACTTGCTAATGTAATTCCAAAGATGTTTTGAGGTCACTTAACCAATCTAGTACATTTGGATGTGAACAATGTATAAAATGCGTTGAGGCAAATAAAGAACGAAAAACCGTACATCAGTGTTTTATTTGTCCCACCCATTATTTTATTATTTCTTAGAAGAACCGAATTGGTAAGAGCCAAGTTATTTTCTTACCATATTTCACCCATTCAGACGGCCAACATCGATGAAGAAGTAATCTTAAATACACTTTATTGTAATGTCTCACCACCTACTTACATACTTTCAAGGTTCATTTAATGTATATTGTTTTTAATAGGTATGAAAGTATGGCTTTAAAACAAATCTTGTTTAGGATAAATGAAGTGCATTAAATATCCCGGGCTCCCCTATGTCTTTATTTATTTATTGTTTGGAATATTTACATTTTTATACTTATAAAATGAACATTAAGAATTGCGTAAATATTAAACAATCCAATTAAAAATGTTCACAGGATGCACTGTTTTTGGTTTAGTTGTTACTTGGAAGAGATGCTAAACAATAAAAAGAAGGAAAGAAAGGAACATTAAGGATAATATAACATACAGAAAGAGAAAAAAAGAAATTAAATAAAAAAAATATATGTTATAACATTTCTAATAACACTGGTATAAAACATAATATATTACATAGAAAGAAAAGAAAAAAATAAAGCAAGTTTTTTTTTTACAGTAACTTCACAGAGGAGACTATTAAAAATAATTTTAATAATTTCCCTCAAGGGCTATATCATCTTTAGGGATGCTGTGTGGAGGGTCTTTTAGAGGATAGGAAGGAAGGAGTGAACTCGGGTTAAAAAAAAGTAATAAAAAAAAAATTACATAAAAATACCGGTAGAACAAGGACAGCATTCCCACCTGACGTCTGTGCTCCAAAGATTACAACTCGTTTGTTAAGATAGGCGAACCGCCCATTTCTGCATAGAGTCAAGGGTTTTTTTCAGATATTTTGGGACTGCCGACCAGAGGTGGCTGCCAAATTCTACAGTGGGGCGCACTTGTGATTTGTACAGGGTCATGTATATGAAATAATAGATAGAATTTAAATATGAAAATATTTCCCCCGCAGAGTTTCGAACCTGAGACCCCTGGATTAGCAACTTGAGATCACAACCGCACGGTTACGGAAGTCAACATATGCACACATCCTAGTTGGTACATGTTCTTACATGTGCCACAGCGATTTCATTTATTTCTAACTATTCTATAACTCGCTACAATACATTAAGTTCAGTATCATAAATCCACTGAATTACTGAATTTACGATATTCAGACTTCTGCCAATCTCCCTGATACGTCTCTCGAAAGCATAATATGTTAAAAGACAAACATTCACAGGTTATAAATAATCTAACCATGTTTGAATTCTCCCTACTCCCATCATCAAAAGCTGGAAATATTGCTTGCGCAATGATGGAAGAATAACGAGCTAGCAGAGGATTAGATCCGCGACACTTTATTGATAGCCCGACGCTTTGGACCACTCAGCTACTAACCGATCAGCACTCATCCAAACTTCAAGAACTCACCCACTTACTCCATTTGGCTAATTTCTATCACCTACCTACAACTCTTTTGAATGAAACCAAAGATTTGCACAATTAATTTCCTATTTGCCAGACACGTGCTTCGAATATAGGTAGTTTTTAATCTTGTAATAAATAATCTTGTTTAAGGTGAAACTAATCTAGATTGGATGTATCTGTAATCCATTATCTTAACATGGCGTTAATATTATAAAAAGAGCTAAGTTTATCTATATGATCAAAATCGCATGGTTCTACCAATGAAGAACTTTTACTTTGTGCCAAACCAGTTTACTTTACAATCCTCAGGTTCAGATGGATCGTAGTGCGGCTCCAACGCTCAAGTATTTAATCAACTGGTTGGTAAAATACTGCTTTGAGTAGACGAGTAAATTTATTCGTGACAAAATCATTTGGATGAACAAGCATCTTACTACGCCATTGTTAACTGCTGTCCTTGTTTCTTTGCCGTGTGTATATGAGGCCGAACACGGCAGCGGACTACCGGTAGAGATGGCTGATGTCTCAAATACGATATTACTGCGGTTCCAGTTAGCGGAGACCAAAAAGGAACCGGTTCCTTTTTCAGATACTTTTGGAATCAAACCTTGAATATCAAGGAATCCGTTCGTGGTTCCTTGATATTCAAGGTAATATGTATTTTTTTTATTGTGAACATGTAAGAAATACCGACGTTTTGCATTTAAAAAAATCCACAAAAGAGTTTTTTTTTCAAACTAGTTCCAAATGGAGCCGGTTCTTAGAAGAATAATATCGGGCGATCCAGTGAACGTAAAGTCACCGGTAGAATGCGGCCGCCACTGAAAAATCGACCATCTCTACCTACCGGTAATGTCAAGTCAGTTATTTTCTTAATCCCGCTCGCGCTGGTAGTGTTGCGGAAAGAAAGTTACGAAACGAATTGAAAGAATTTGTAGCATTTTCTTAATAGAAGTGGCTCTAGCCTAGTTAATTTCTCCAGAACAATCAACGAGGAGGAAATTTAAAGCCAATTCAAACAAAATTATATTATTAATTGAAGTTTCTTAATCGCAATGAAAGTTTCGAAGTATTTCGCATAGATTTTGTTTCGCCCATCGATAGCGGATAATCTGTTTAGTGGCATTTTAAAAACAAGTTTTGATAAATAATTCTGTGCTCAAAAAATATACGACTTTCTATGAAACACGTGTTTTGTTTTTGATGTGTCTTCGTATCATTTAAATATGTTGTTTTATTAACAACTGTGCCTGTGAGGAACTTTTGCACGACTTTGACTGTTTGCAACCGGGTCTTAAAAGGTTAGTTTGGTTTATAACGCTTGACGTTACGTGAATTCCTTTTTTTTAAATCAAGACGAACAGATAACCTTTAGCGGTGTTATTTGTACGACATATGATGCAAATAAAAATTAAAATGATACAATCTTATCATATCATATTTCAATACCTACACATTGAGCAACTTTACTGGCATTTTTTTCGATGTTTCATTGAACCTGCCACCGATAGATAAGGCAATATACGATCAGATTAGGGTATTCAGCAACAATTAAAACACTACAAGTTTCTGCCATAAATACAAACTTCTGTCATAATTAACAAAACTAAGTTTGCACATCGACGCACCCTGTGTGACGAATGCTGAAACTACCTCTGTAATTTTTTTTTCTTTTGTATTATATATTTTATGTTATTTATACATTTTTCAACGCATTTTTAAATTGAATCACCTAGGTATATAATCTTTTCACGCAATGCTTTAAATTTTCAATTTTTACAAAATTTGAACCACCCTACTCGTGGGTTATTAAAATCTACCGATACTTGTTCAAATCTTATTACTGTCAACATGCATTTGCCAAAGGATAATGGTTGTTAAAAGTTATACAGTGATTGTAACGAATGTATTAATAGTGACCATTAGCGTATAAAAATATATGATGCTGAATCTATTAAGTTTATGACTTCGGGTTCTTAACGTCGTTAGCTCATTGTCTGTTGCAGTTGAATGTTCGTTTCAGTAAATCGGATTTCAAAAACAAGGCAATTTTGTTGCAATTTGATCGCTTTAACGATAAAAACTATTTCAAATCTCCCCAAAGCAGCTCGCATTATTGTCGTTGGCCTCGGTCACATTTTAATAAACACCCAGATTATATACAATAACACGATTACTACGCCTCTTGTTGGCACACTGAATCTACGTGGTTATGCATGTTTTATGTTGTTTTCCTCAAATCAGTAAGTAAAACATATAATATTACCAATCTGAAAAGAAAATTCAATCACCATAAAACAAACATGTGCTTAGTTTGGTGGTTGCAAGATCCTGTAGTGATAAATGATAAAACAGTGTTTTAAATGATAAAACAACGAGATCAAAACGGCGACACATTTTTTTTACGGTGACTAAGTAATAATTAATTAATTTTCAATTTGATTTTTGATTATATTATATCAATAAATAAATGGCGTTCTACGCAATAAGCACAAATAGCTTGAATAATTCATTTAAACGCATATATTAATGTAATATCGTAGCAGTTATATCTGAGGTATAATTTACGATTTAAGTGCGTTCTACCCACACATAATGTATATAACAAAAAAAGTGAGTTAGAAATTGAATAAATTTTCAATTAACCATTAATTGCACGCAGGTAACTACGTATTTATCAATAGCTGATAAACCTCCTTTATAAGTAGCAGTGGCTTGTATTGCTCTATGACTAAAGGTAGGCTGGGCGAAGTTTTTCAAGTTCGGGTATGAATTGTGTATTAAATATTTAAAAATGACCTTTTTATGATTATCTTCATCTGATTGTTAAGACCAACTGAAAAAACGAGTTTACAATTTCTTTACCAAATTCATTGAAAAAATACATTTTGATCAGAAATTCGTCACATTTTTTCATTTCCTCTATTTCTTCTTATGGTTTATTTTTCTTATGATATGCACAGCTTTTCTGTCTTTATGGATTGCACGCCACTGATAAGTAGGTACCTACTATGAAAAACGATTCGATTTATTAAACTAATTTTCTATCGAGCATAAATCTGCGCCACGCTCGATTACGAAAATTAAGATGCTGTAAGATTTGAATACTTTTCCGTAAATTTCTTTCATTATGCACATACCCACTCAAATATCAATTTGAGCATTTTTGTAATAATCATTATTTAATGTGTACCTAAATCATTTTTTTTTCGAATCACTCGTAATATTGTTCAATTTAATTGATATCGTTCTTGTAATGAAAACACTAAATCATGTTGGGTACTCACTCATAACAACAACAGAAGAAACGCATGTATGCTGAGGACTCATTATCATGAACAAACTGGTTGGAATTCACAAGACAGGTACCTCAAATAAATAATACATATTATTATACACTACAAAACCAAGCTAAGATTATGATTATATGCAAAGATTTATTTAAAAACCCATCGTTCAACTGTTAGTCATGTTTCATTATTCATACCCACTGACAATCTACCACCCTGCAATAAATAGTGGCAGGTGCACATCAGTCGTCTTACTAATTTTTGTTTCAATTTTTTCATTTTAACGAATAATCAATTATGTGTGCGAAATGAAGATATAATAGGTAGATTTGGTTAATAGGATTAACCAAAATAAACTCAAACAAATTGAGTGCATTCAACCCATTGTCCGGTTTGCTTTTTGTTTGTTTGTTTTTTTTTTTTTTTTCTTTACTTCAAATGGTATTAGCCGCGTTTAGTAACTAGATCTAAATAGCCAGATACATCCCACCCTTCCTCTACCCCACTTCCCTCTTGTCACTCCCTTCAGCCTCACAACCTACGTATGAAAAATCAAACATAAAAAAGACATTTATAAAATACCAGAAATTTCTGATCAAAAAGTATCTTTTCCATGAATTTAGTAAGGAAGTTCCTTGTAAAGAACTTGGCCACAACAATTAACGGAAGATGAGAATGAAATTTTCATTTTCTTGTATAAAGAGTATACTTTTGGTAATAGAGCAATGCACGCCACTGCTCACAACATACCCCAATTTTTGGTAATGCCAGAATCCCACGACTCCAGGGATTAGGGTGTGGTATCAATATAAAAAGTTGATGTAATTTATGATCTCAGAATGATGACATTTTTTAGCCATAATCGATGACTAAATTAAATAAATTCTTCTATATTCTAATGCCATCATATTATTGTTAATGAATCATCGAAAAGTCAGTGCAATCTACATGATCATTTTAATTATACTTTACTAACTCAGTGTACGATGTCTTCTTCTTGGGTCATCTTTGTTCATATTCGTGTATTTGTATCTTCAACTACAATAACGCAATGAGTTCACCCACTATCTCAATTTGTAGTCCGTGTAAAGGCAGCCCAGCGCGGAGCGGCTCAGCCGAGGTGCGATGTGCGCTCTGCGCCTCGTTCAAGGTTGGAGTCTCTCGCCGCTGCGTTCTGCCTCTGATTACCAACTTTCACGTTCAAGATCTGCTCGAATCGCGATCACCAATCACCGTCAAGATAACCGTCTTCTAATGCATTAAGATGGTTGCTATTAGCAACTTGTTAATAAACACTGATCGGATAGCAATAAAGTTATATGTTGAGTGAGACTTCGTCGCTGGCCGCTTGTATTAATATTTGAGTGGTTTGCATTATTATTATTTTATTATAACATATATTAATTTTATTATATTATTTTATCCTAACACACTTGCTACGAAGGTAAAGTAATAAATGTTCTGTGGACTTAATGGTGATCATTAATTGTGATATTCAAATACAGATTACCATTATTTAATTCATCTTTGCTTCTGATTATTTTATACTTTTCTATGCTATTGTTATTTTTTTTTCTTTGTTTCATTGTTATTTCGATTTATATTCATATTGCTGCATTACTGTATAAACTGCACTGATAAAATTGTTAAATGCGTAAAGTTCAATTTGGGCGTAGGTAAACAAAATAAATAATTTTGTAATTTTGGTGTATTTTAACCATTTCTGTATCATTTTTATTAAACCTGCTAGGTAAATGTTTACAAACAAGAGCCCAGTTTTCTTTTAGTAAGATCTTTGGATTAGTTTTTTTTTTAAGTTGGTCAAATTTAATATTGCTGTTATTGAGTTGAGTTCTACAAGAATTTTAGTATTGTTTTAAATGACGTTGAACGCTGAAACTGCTAACGCAATAATAATAAAACCCAAAAAAAAAAACTTTCCGAACTTAGGATTAACATTATAAAATATTAATTATCCAAAATTTTAAAATTTTTACTGTGTTCTAAGAATTAAACACAACAAAAAAAATTAAAATATTTAGATTAGTGGTTATATCATGTGTTTATCTGTATACCTAAAAGAAAAAAAAAATTTCAAAGTAAAAAAAAAAAAACATTTTTTGTGTTGTTGAATCGTGTTGCTTTTCTTACTCGGTGTGTCAGAGTTTCGGGCAGCCTTGCAATGTCCATCTTCAGGTCGATGTGATTGTCAATCCCTGTAAGTCCAGACTTACCTACGTCTCAGTTATTTTTTATGTAATAATATTATGAATTTTTGTAGATGCATTACCGGTGATTTTTCGTTAAAGTTGGTTAAACAGCAATTAATTAATAGTTTTCGTGGTTATTAGAACCTTGTAAGGTCGCGTTTTCTTCAACCCTTTCTTACGATGTGTTTGCACCCTGCAAATAAACAACTGCTTCAAACTAACTCTTGAATGGGTATGATGTGATCTGATTTCTTCAAAGAAGGCTATGTTCAGAGAGAACAAAGAAATACTGAAATCGATTATTACAATATAATCATACCTATGCATAATCACGGGTGAAAATCATTCATAAAATATTACTATTACTTTATGTATCTAAGACCGTCGTCAACGATGCTATTTATGCAACATGGTCCATAGTCGGAAGACACGACAAACGTTGGCATTTGCTGCATGAGAATGAGTCTTTTTACGTTCAACAGTTCGTCTCTTTCGAAATGGGTATAGTCAATATGCAAGAGTTCGCTCCTTCCTCACCCTAATAACCCAACGCATAGCCAATGCATTCAACACAAAGGTCTATCTGTTGAACCTTAACAAATAAGTAGTATAACTGCAAAAGAAAGAAAATTTCAACTTTCATCCTAATTATTTAGAAAATGTTGATATTTTTTTGTAATTTTGTGGTAGGTACCTATCCAAATTATCAAATAAAATTATCTAACTTTGTGAACATCACTCTATTCTCACTATTAACTAGATAATATATGTTAATATGCCCTAACGAAGGTAATTTAGTGATGAAACTGGTTGGCATGTGCACAATTCCAGTGTTTCAAGAAATTAAATTTAAATATGATGTGACCTTGGAAACTGCCAATATTTTAACAATATCTCAAAGCCAAAGAAAGTATCTTGATGATTTAATATGTAAATATCTACATATTTCATAAACATTAATTTTTAGTAGGTAAATTGTTTATTCTGAATAGGGAAGCTTAGCTTCTAAAACATGTAGATATTTACATATTAAATACGGTGGTTTTAAACAAAATTAATTAGTACAATTTCTTCGATCGAATCGTATTCACTTTTGGCGACATTGTTAATAAATTAATTAAAAAATATTCTTAGTATTCACCACTTTATTAATATAAATAGATATCTGTGTATTATATACATATATATAAAGTGGTGAATACTAAGTACGTTTTTAAATTCATTTACAAAGTAATTATTATTAATTTAATAAATACAATTACGGTAAGCATTTCACAAGTTTTTTTTTAATATTCATCATGTGAAATGTACATACACTATTTCACCCAGAATATATCAAAGTCCATAATCACATAAATTTTGTTGCAAGTGTTATAATATAAACTTGGACTACTCCTTTAACTTGGAATTTCAGGTTGCACTTAGCACATGGCATGCATGCACTAGGCCATCGACATTGAAAGTTGATGTTCAAAACCATAATATTCACAATTCGTCCCTTTTTTCCAACTTGTCATCTTGTTGACATTTTGCTATCAAAACTCTGCAGGACTGCGTGTCTCCAATATTAAAATATGTCTCGAATGATAGGCCGGGTCTTCCCCCGTATTATATCGCAATTTGGTATAAAACTGTGCCACCCTGTGTCAGTTCATTCTGTCGACAGAATTCCCCCCGATCGCGACAAATCTGATAATTCATTAAAACAAAGCTAACCACAACACAGATCGATACTGTTGTGATGAAGGATTGCTGGAATTGATAAACATGCTTGTCTATACCGTAGGATCTTTTCTAGAACGTTTTCTCCAGTTTTCTCTGCCAACAAGGAAAGTTGTTGCTTAGCTTACTTATACGTGGTTGTTTCTAGAAAGAAAACATTATTAATATATGTTTTGTTAATTTTCTTATTATAAGCAATGTAACTTATCTACCTATTTTTATAATAGAATGCACTGTGAATATAAGAGATTATGTAATTTTCTTTGAAGAATGTGACAAAGTAATGGTGGATCAGCTAATTAAGCAAAAAAAAAATTCTAAAATAAAAACGAACACTTCATTTAAACCACTTTAAAAAAAATACATATCTACATGTTTCGGTAACGATGGTTCCTTAATCAGGATACAAAGTATATTATAATTAAAATTACATACATAGACATCATAATATTATTAAAAATATTATTTTTTAAATATGGTGCTACGAAGTGCACAATTATTGAATAAATGGTTTTATTTCTCCGTAGGGGTAAGCAGAGAAGGTTGGAGCTAATACTATTAGTTTTCATTCAATTTATTGAAATAATTTATTGAAGGGTATAAGCATAATTGTAATTTTAACGAATCTCTAATGAAATATGTAACAGAAAAATATACAGAATATAAAAAGGTAGAAGGAATCGAACCCGAGGCCTCTGTCTTACCGGGACATCACTCTACCACATAGCTAATGATATCATATTTCAATTTAAGAATTGTAATTTAACCTTTTGACCGTTGCCTTTTTTTTTCTGTGTCGCTTTCTATTTCATATCTCATTTGAGATTTGTTTATATTATCGACTTATTGAAATATCAATAGATATCCCATATAATAAAAAAAGGATACATATATGTCTAGTTTGAAAATATATTCAGGTATAACTTTGCTATCATACATAAAGATAGCAGCCAGAAGTGTGGTAATTTTTTAGTGTTGTCCCTGTAAGACAGAAGTTCTGGGTTCGTTTCATAGGTGCAACCGTTACCTTTTTTTAATTTTCTGTTTCATGTTACGTTTGAGATTTTTTTAATACGTTTTATCTTCAATGATTAAATATTTGTTTTTAATTATAGCGTACTCGTACATAGTTTTCGATATAGAATCAATGCCACCATATATTGTGATATGGCCTCTTGCCTTATGTTTTGACACTCATTTGGATATTGTAAAGCTCCATTCATAATAAAAATGGCGTCGCCATCTGAAAATAGTTACTAGTTGAGATTTTGCTTTTTTATGTGAATACCGCGAGAGTCCCAACTACTCCCTACCGTTCGGAGCCGGTGGAACTATGGCATCCCCAATTAGGATGTTGTGAGCCTGAAAGGTATGGGGAAAGATAGAAGGTAGGGGATACGAACATTCGGAAGTACCTAACTATTCAGATATGGTCACCAAACACAGCTAAAGCCATTTCAAGCAACGTTTCGTTTCTGAATTGTGATATTTCACCAGAGCGATACTTATACTGCTTCATACGCTCAGATTTTTGCTTTATACTATGGTTCTAATAAATTTAGTAAAAAGAATTTCTTTAATAAATGTGTAGTTATTGTGTGGTATCATTATTTATAAAATCAATTCGACGTACTTTGTTTACACTACTGAACTGTTTAAAATATAAATATCAACATGTTTCAAAATCGAACATGTTAAATTAATATATTATTAAAAATAAAGACAATTATTTTTAATTAATTACTTGCCTACTTTCATCACTCATTGTTATTTTTTTATTTGTATTTGTAATTTGTCTATTCTTATTATTTTATGTTTATTATTTTTTGGGTTTACTTGCCATTAATTTTTATTATACTGTGTATCCTGATGAAGGGAAGCTTCACTTTCTAAACATGTTGATATGTATGAATTAAACAGTGTGGTGTGAACAAATTACTTCTTATTAAAAAATATTATAGTAGAAAGAGGTAAATTTTATCAGAAATATTATATCAATTCATGACCTTACAATTAATAGTTCCATGTTACTTTTAGAAAGTTATTGAAATGCTTAGCTGTTTAAACTGTAAACATACAACGCTTTGTGTTTTGTAACGGGTATAAACCGCATTTAGCCAATGTCTGGATTACAGTTGTTGCTTGCAGTCTATTGGAGATAATTACCGCGAAATCGCAAAGGAATTAACTATTATGAGAGGTCAATTCAAATAATCATTCATTCTTCTCACAAAAACATACATTTTAAAAAAATATTTTAAATGTCTTTACTTCTTGTAACATGTATTTCCCACGTGTTTTTAAACTTAGAAAAATCTAATACAAAATACGAGTAACGAATAATTAATTTATATGGAAAACGAATAGCTTCAAAGTTAAGACATTCAAATTTAATCTCTAATCCAACGGTGTTATTCTTTTTTTTACTTTCTTACTGTTTTAGATAAGGTTAAACTATTGTTTATCTCTGCCGTACATAGTTTCACGCGTGTTGTTTTACCTGATGCGCAAATCAATTAATAATTTAACAGCGTATTTGACATAACTAGAAACTTGTTAATTAAGTGAAAACAGTACTATACCAGTAAACAATAAATGAATTATGTAGAAATGTAGGTAATATTAGTACCGATGCTAAGACAAAGGTACACAACCGGCAGCTCGCGGACCTTTTACTGCGGCCCACTTTGCTAAATAAGGTAAATAGTATTATTTTATTGGTTTGACCTCGGATCTGGAAAAATTGATATTTTGAAAGGGTTTTATTTATAGAGTTACATAAACAATTTTTTTTTAAATTTATTAAGTAACTTAATTATTTCACTTTCCTAACTTAACTACATACATACATATTATTCTTATTTTATTTTGTCACTTACTAGCTGAAGTATCCGGCGTTGCCCGAGTTTATGAATGGTTTGGAGTAAAGCTTTGAGGTTGTGATGTGTTACCCCTACCCCAACCCCAACCCCTACACTTGTCCCTACAGCTGTCCCTACCCCCACCTCTTCCCCTACCCCTATCCCTACCGCAACCCCTAAACCTAACCCTACCGCTATCCCTACCCTTACCCTTCCCCCAACCCCTACCACTACCTCTACCTCTACCGCTACTCTTAAACCTCCAGACAACACAGATCATTTTTCAAAAAACTGCGCGTAACTCGGTCCAGTAGTTTTTTAGTCTATATCGAATACACCTACGAACATTGCCTTTTATATCGTATTACTTAATATTTTATGTATTATTTATACGTATTTCTTATTATTCCTATCTTATATATTATTTTCATAAGAAGCGATGACTGTGTGGTTTGACATGATGTTATAAACCACGAAAATATTTTATTTTTCGCCAACTGGTTTCGCTTAGCGGTTGGTGAAAAATAAAATAAATTCGTGTTTTATAACAAAGTGTTTGTGTTATTTAAAATTACATATTATTATTTTATATTACTCGTTATTTTGATTACTTATTTTGAGACTTAACATTTTTTTTTAAATGTTTTTATTCGGTTCCCCATTTTCAGGCTATCGGGAAGGAGATTTTATACATATATATATATACCCTCGTGGCCTATGCTTCTGAAAACATACAAATAACGGAAGTGTGTTTGGATGTTTCTCTTTTAAAAGCAATCGTTTGGATTTCCTTCTGCCATGATCATAATATCATATTTAACGGTTTCTGTTCTGTTTTACAAGAGAAATATATTTGTCAGATTGATAAAATTCTATAAAAATTATTCGGTTTGGCATTGGAAATGGTAAAATTTCGATGACGCTCTTTCCGTGAATTCTGTTATCATTTTATAAAACACAGTAAATTATGCCCGAACAAATTTTATTTGAAAGTCCTTACGTATAAATTATATATTTTTAAATAATGTGGGATTTAAAGATTTTGCATTAAGTTATTACGAAATGCAATATTTTCGGTAAAAATCTAGTTTTTGTTATTTTTTATAATAGGTATATACCTACTGGCTCTATACAGTTGGGTATTTTGTACGGTATACACAAAAAATATATACTAGCGACACCATCGACTACAAAGTTGACCATCTCAAGCTGTAAGTACCCTACCCCCTGCGACACGCGAACTTATTGAAATCGACTCTCCAGCTAAAAAGGTTGTGGATCGCTGCCTTTGAATGATTGCCTTCACATTTTTGCATAATAAGCTAGATTTTTTCTTCGCCGATAAGTCACATGAACATCACCCACAGAAATCAATTGTACAAAGATTGCGCCTGCGCGACACGGGCACGCGACTTTAGGCATCATTCTAATGATCAAATAATTTTATAATCCATGAAGTCATGAGTGATTTATATTTGCGTGTTCGCGCTTATACACATATGTACGCATCTTCTCATAGGTCCGTTATCCTACACCAGGTCGAGACCGAATAGAAGTAAAGTCGCATATATGTTGTTACCTACGTTACGACGTATTCTTCTCCGGTCCTAGTTGGTATAGTTAGCTCCAAATACATAATTAACATGTCTCTTGCGCGTACGCCAAGCTTATCGTGAGAAATGTTGTGCACCTACCTATCGAATATAATGATATTTTAAATGTAGGCATATAACGGTGATCACGGAGATTTCATGCAATGAACCTGAAAGAAATCCTCGAGGTTCAAACTGTGATACATTTGAGAAGGTCAAAAATATTGTAGGTGTAAACGGATTTTGACGCAAATGTTTCCCTACAATAGTTTTTTTGTACAATACGATTTTCTATGTATATTTATTGCAAACGAACATGGATTCAGATCAAATGATATGATATGGCCATATAAGAACAGTAAAAATAAAAATATTTACAATTGATGTTCACTTTGTGGCGTCATTATTAATAAATTAATTAAAAATAGACTTCGTTTACACCACTTTATAAATATAGATGGATATCTACATGTTTCAAAAGCCATGCTTTCTTCATCAGCAATGTATGAATATAATTATATTTTCATAAAGTTTTGAAAACAAAGTCTATTTTTAATTCGTTTATAAAAATATTTGTTGGTCAATAAGTTATTTTATATATTACATAGTTTTAGCAATTGACAAAAAGGTCAATGCTCAGCTATACATTCCGGAGCCTGGAGGGCAGCGTTTTCCGCAGTACATCTAAAAATGAAATAAAGTTAATTTTAATAATAGAGACTTTGTGTACACCACTGTGTTATTATACTTGTCATTATTTCTTAGTATACTGTGTATCCTGATGAGGGAAGCTTCGCTTCCGAAACAAGTTCATATTTATATATTAAACAGTGGTGTACACAAAGTATTTTTTATTTTATTACTAACTAAACCTCAAGGTAATTTTACTTTTATTGAAGAAATTACATATTTTACATAAAATCTCTCCATTTACTCGTATAAAAAAAAAATTTTAAACAAAATATATAAAAATTACAAATACAAAATTTGGTGATTGCAAAAATTATATTTATCGGAATAAATATTAGAGATGTCCCCGATTGGTCGTAAGAATTTTTTGACGAGAAACTACAGCAAAACCTAATAAAATGAGAAAAACTGTACCTTTATGATATTTTAACAAATTATTCATTTTTACTCTGTGCGTATATTGGCCGACACCACACGTATATATTCAATCTAGGGATTTCATAAAAAAAACTCCCTGTTACGTATCAACAACAATAAAACAAATACATTTTCATAAGCATGCAACCACCCGTCGCAAACGCAACCTAACACCACAGTCGGGTCTGTGATTGATGAGGAAGAAGGTGCGCACCGGAGAAGGGGTCGAGGCGCGGGGAAGAGAAAGAAAGCCGCGTGAATATTATGAAGTTGCCCAAACCAGGCGGATACCCGGCTATGTAGTATCTACTCGGCGAGTAAGAAATGAAAGTAGGCTATGACTGTGCCCGGCGGTTTCTAATTCCGAGTCCGCGCTGCGGGGCCTACTGCCTACTGCCTACTGCCTACTGCCTACTGCCTACTGCCTACTGCCTACTGCCTACAGTGCCTAGTGCCGGCTACTGCTGGCAGTTTGCTGCTTTCCGTTGCCTGCTGCTGCCTACTGCCAGTGGCTTTAATCAGCGGATGGCGGAAGTTGAGACAAATAATAACAGTTTTTTTTTGTATCACATGCATCGCTTTGATAATCTTCCAAGTGTAACCCTGTCAGATTTCGAAGTGGGAATAAGAATGCTGATCTTTGTTTTGATAATCATAGTCGTGTGGCATAGCCCAGCCACTCAGAGATTGGCTGTAATATGTGTCAGATCTAGGAAAAAATAAAAAGTAGTTTAGTTTCTAAAAAGTAAAAAGATTTTTAGATTCTGATATGTGGTTTGTCGGAGTTGTCGTGATAGTCTAGTCTGGACATCTGACTTGGGCTGCTCCTTCACGGGTCGGTATTTTTTTTTTACAGTTCAAATGTATGCTTTTTCAAATGTCACAAATGATCACAATAAAATCCGGTTAAACTGATTGATATCAATAAATGAACTAAAAAATATGCTTAGTATTCACTACTCTATAAATATACATTGATATCTACATATTTCGAAAGCGATGCTTTCATCGTCAGGAATATATAAATATTAATACTATTCCTAATAATAATAATGTTCATATATTCCTGACGATAAAAGCATCGCTTTCGCAACATGTAGATATCAATTAATATTTATAAAGTGGTGAATACTAAGTATATACATTAATGCATTTATTAATAATGACGCCACAAAGTGAATACCAATCGTTTGAAGAAATTATGATTGATATCAGTTTGTCAACGGGTTCTTAATCACAGTCTATATTCTAATTACTTATTTTTAATTAAAAAAAATCAATTTCGTCGAGTGAATCAAGTAACGACACGGCCTGGAAGATAGGAATTTAACATTTTAAAATTTGGCACTTGTAAGAATATATAAAAGACGTTTTTTTTTTGCAAAAAGAAACATTGTTAATAAAGAAGTTAAAAGTTCCATATTAATCTTAGCGATGACGCGATAATATCGAGAAGTTACCGAAACCACGTACCGCTTTTTTTTTACAGTAACTCCACACAGGAGACCCTGAGGGAAATAATTTCCCTCAAGGCCTATATCATCTTTGGGGATGCTGTGTGGAGGGTATACCGCTTGCCAGTATACTGGAATTACGCAACACTGCTCCTGCACCGTACCGACCCGTGTACGGGAGCCAATAGAAATATATGGAATGGATTGCTCTCGGTATCACGCATTCTTACTGCACCCGGTTTAGGTATGTTGATTCCTTACCGACTCGTGAGAGAGCGGGGGTCAGGGGGTTCCATGTATGGTCCGTGTCGCTGATGCCACTGCTAAGTACCGATTGCAAGGTTCGAAGGATATAATAAATATCACTGTTATATATATCGCGACATTACATAGTGATATTTAGTACTGACATATGTATCGATCACATGTATAATTTAGTAGGTGTCGTTGCTTTTACAGTATATTCCCGCGTTTCTCCGTGTTTAACTTTACTGTTTTTTTCCGGGCACCGTCAAATCGTATTGTTGTATGTTTGTAACTTATTTTTAATACGAATTGTCAGTATAGTGGAAATTTCTGAATCAATATAATGACTGTTGGCCATTAGAAAAAAAAACTTCGTTTCACTTTGTGAGCAATTATTAGAAGCAACAGTAACTCCAGAGAGATTCCTCTCATCCTTATTTAAGCTCTGTTTTTTAACGTCAACTTCCTTTTAAAAAATACATATAATTTTTCGTGTATATGTATCGAATATATATCAATGTGTGTATCCGATATTCCGGTATTTTTATAAATATCATGATATTTTCGAATCCTGGTCGATTGTTTTCTTTGAATACCTGGGAGTTAAAAAATAGGACAGGTCAGGTGTGCATTTGGTTTTGTTGATTATAATATCTTATATAAGGTTAAATACACTAAAACGACATACGTAAGGTGTAAAATAAAACAACGATGACCAGATTAACAGACGTTAAACGTTGTGGCAAAAAATCACTAATGATACTAAATATTGTGTAAACGTTGGAAACCCGTGTTTCTATTCAATAAATTATATGGTAAAGTACAGAAACTTCGGGAGGTGAGTCTATATGATAATACAAAAAAAAGATTTTTTTTTTTCGAGATTCCAATGTTTTTTCCACAAAGATAATTAAAAAAAATTTATTGAAAACTACTTGAAAAAGTTGGAATTTTGAAAAAAAATACCTGTTTTCTTTAACTTGTACTACCATTGCAGTATCACCTCCAGAAAGTTGCTGCACTTACCCCAGGATACCTTGTGTATTATACCCTCATTTTGAATTAAAACATTATATTAATATTATTTTAGTAGACACTGTTATGTACAATGTAATGAATAATTTGGCCTACGCAAATACGATTTTGCTGTGTAACAAACTACACTGTCAATTTCAATATCGGAAAATATTTGAAACATTTTTTTACAGTACACTCCATACAGGAGACCCTGAGGTAAATAATTTCCCTCGAGGCCCTTCACACAGCATCTTTGGGGATGCTGTGCGAAGGGTCTTTTAGAGGATAGGAAGGAGTGAACTCGGATCTGAAAGAGACCCATGTTGTAGGATGGAGGAAACACAGAGACCCACAGATCATTCCACAACCGAGCTGTTGAACACAAGAACGAGTCGTAGAAATTGGTTGACATTTGTCTCATGTGACAACTGTCAATAGTGTGCAAATGATGGGCGCGCGTTTGGCGTGTTTCCCGACTATGCACCGGTTAAGTCACAATATCAAGTAAAAAAATATTCGACATAATTACGACGAACCTTAAAATACTTAAAAAACAACTGCCTACCTATCAATACAATATTATTATTTCCTTGTTAACATTTTTTGTAAAAGTTTTTATTCCGTTCTCGTAAAAGACAATGAAATAAATTGGTGTTTATTTTAAACTCAAAGTTAAATGGCGCACCTGCGATGTAAAATATAGAATTGTTTCCTTTTACAGGCATTTTTTCATGTGTTTTTGCCTTGCTTTTTTAAGGCACAGAATTAGTGTTGAAATAATATTCGTTTATGACGAAGCAGTTATGTCTTTTTTCAATCAATAATTGGAAGATTGTGTAATTAATACTTCTTAATTAACTGATTTTATATTTCAGTAACGTAGCTACCGTTTTGGCGGCATGGAAAACTTCTCGGGGGCCTGCGCCTCTAAAGGGCCCTCGTCAGGGCGCGTTATGTACGCGAACAATCTATAAAAGCATGCGCAATATAATCAATTTCCTAACGTTTGCGCTTTTTCCCTCTCAAATTTACCCGGGGGAATGAAGTATTGTAATGTTTGAATAACCGGTCAAATGAGCCATTAAAACTTCGCATGTTGTGCAAATTCTTCGTGCCCTCCGTCATATTAATTAGGCTAGTTTCATTCTGAATACAGCATTTGACCGGATGAATGGTTATTCACTATGAGTAGGTAGAATATCCGATTTCGAAGAGTTAATGTAATTTTACTAAATAGCTGAAGCTTACCCTACCTTGCTTGGGGTTATGAATGATTTGGAGTAAATTTTGAGGTTGTGGATTATTGTAAAGTGGGTGTGATTTAAAGGTGGAAATAATATTTTGTTAAGAATTAATATTGTTTTATATAACCATTATTCCTAAAGCTAATCCCACCCCTATCCCTACGCTTACGGCTACCCCTACCCCTACTCTACCCTACCCCTACCCTATTCCCACACCTACCTGTACTTCTACCCTATCACTACCTTACCCCTACCCCTTAATATCCTTATCAGCCTCTACATCTCTCGTAAACATACTTCCATAATACACAAACTCATCCACTTGCTCCAAGTATTCATAAGTCGTCGAAGAATGTGTTTTTTTTTAATTTTAAAAAAATATATTGTTTGGAACTTCGATCGAGAACAAAACAAAATAGCATCAGGGTGTTTGAATTCGTAGTAGTGAGTTTGAAATATGAACGTTTTCCGAACTAAATTCAAATGTTCCATTTTTGTTTCTAATCCGTCATTTTTTAACAAAAATTTAACCGTTTGCTCCCCCCGGCAATTCCACATTGTTACTGTTAAAAAATTATATTATACTCTCTTTAATTTGACCCCGTAACTATAACTAATCGCTGAAACAAACATACATATTTTATTAACGTACTAAAAATGTATTTAGATTATAGTTTCATTTTCCCGGAGCGTGAGTTTGTCGCTCCACCACTGGATTAAGTAATGTAGATAACTAATTAATAATAATATTTATTTGAAACACACATTATTTTCCAGAAATATTTAAGAAGGCTTTGACTGTCCAACTAGCAGCAAATCCCGTTTTAGGACAGTCAAATTGATAAGTTTAGTTCATATTAATATACATATACATGAAACAATATAAAAGAATCTATAAAGTAAATTTAAGAAAAAAATAATTGTGTTTTTTTTTTTTTTTTAAGTACGTTGCATATTTTAAATTAGTGTAGAATAATAATGAATTACAAATGAGATGTAAAATTTTAAAATATAAAGTATAAAAGTTTAAAGAATATAAGTTAAAGGTATGATATGCATTTTTTAATTTACTGTAGAGAAATAATAAATTACATATGAGATGTAAAAGTGTTTAGTGAGAGTAAAAGTTTAAAGTATAAGATACTAAAGTATGATATGCATTTTTAAATTAGTGTAGAGTAATAATGAATTACAATTGAAATGTACAAGTATAAAATATAAAGTATAAAGGTTTGAAAAATAAAAGATTAAGTATGATATGCTTTTTTTTAATTTAGTGTGGAGTAATAATGAATTACATATGAGATGTAAAAGTGTATAGTGTTAGTAAAAGTTTAAAGTATAAGATACTAAAGTATGATATGCATTTTTAAATTAGTGTAGAGCAGTGCTCCGCAACCGGTGTGCCGTGGCACACTCGTGTGCCGTGAGCCGAATACAGGTGTGCCGCGGTCAAATGCAATGTATGAACATTTATTGTAAAATTCAATTTAATACCTATATATTTTAGCTTTTGGTGTGCCGCGGAATTCTAGGAAGAATTTTGGTGTGCCGTAGATGAGAAAAGGTTGCGGAGCACTGGTGTAGAGTAATAATGAATTACAATTGAGATGTACAAGTATAAAATATAATTTTTAAAAGTTTGAAAAATAAAAGATTAAGTATGATATGTTTTTTTTTAATTTAATGTGGAGTAATAATGAATTACATGTGAGATGTAAAAGTTTGGAGTATAAAGTGTAAAAGTTTAAAGTATACAAGATTAAAGTATGATATGCATTTTTTTTTTTGATTTAATGTACAGTAGTAATTATAAAGGAATATCATAACTAATCATTCAAGGAATATTTTATTTCGACATTAATTAAGTGATGAACGTATATGTACGAGCATATTTTAAAAATTAATTAAATCAGAGTAAAAGCAAAAGCCACCTACATTTCTCTTCGGTGTATTACTGAAATAATGATTGTTGAATTGTTTAATCATTTTCGCGAACAATGCAAAGGAATAAACTCTTATCTCGATCTTGGATTCAGAACATAATCCACATACGCTGTTCGTGTTCATTCGATGAAGGAAGGCGTGGCGAAATGAGAGAATTTCGAATCGAATCGAATAATCGAATATCTACATTAATCTGGATATCATACTCTGAGCAGTTAAGACTTAATAATAAACGCACATCGATTATGTATTTAGTAAATTGGTATATACTTTTTTTTATGTGAGTATCCCCCACAAGAGTCCCAACTTGTCCCAACCGTCTGGAGCCAGTGGAACTATCACATCGCCAATTGGGGTATGTCGTGAGGCTGAAGGTAATAAGGAGAGGAAGGAGATGGGAAAGAGGAAGGAGAAGAAGAACCTGGCGATTTAGATCTGGTCACCAAATATGGCTAATGCCATTTCAAGCAACGTTTCTATTTTAAATGGCGATCTTTCACTTGTGCTATATATATTCAGAGTATCTACCCAAAAGAAAAATACTGTAATTTTTTTTTTCTATTGCATACATTACTTTATCTGCAGTTTAAATAAAGCAAAATTGAAAAGTAGGTATACTGTTTTCTTTATTTTTAAAACACTTAGTATGTAAATCCACACGACAAGAAATGAAAGATATATCGTGTCTGGAAAAACGAGTTTAACTTTTCCAAAATAAAATACATATTGCATATCAACATCCGTTCCCGGTGTATCTGTTTGAGAAACATGTGCGTATTATGCAAAGTACCTGATATTTATTATGCACTTGAGTGTCCTATAAGTCTACTTAAATATTTATCATATCAATGTTGTTTAGCAGTGATTCAAATATTTTCTACACTAATACCGCTTGGTGAATGACTATGGGAAGAGTTTTTTTTTCTTTATTTGCAGATAGATTTGAGATATACCTCAACAAAAATTATCAGAATAAAAATACATTTTAGAACATCGCAATCAACGAATATGTGTTTATAATTATTTTTCAATAACAAAGTAGGTATTCAAAATAATTTACTTTTAATCATTTATGAGTACACGTCTATAACATATCCATCGGCATTTATTAAATTATTCAGGAGATCAAAATTAAGGTTTTAAAGCTTAAGTATGAAATTATAAGCAAAATTTGTTTTTATGCACATCCCTTACTATTTTTCAATTGGGCTCATCTTGAAATCTGCAGAAAAATCAAATACTTGGCGCATGTCATCACTGATGACCTAAACGATAAAAACAACATAGAACGCCAAAGAAGAGCACTGAGCGTACGTGCCAACATGCTCGCCAGGAGATTCAACAGGTGCAGTCCTCCGGTAAAGAAGCAACTATTCCAGGCATACTGCATAAGCTTTTACACTAGCGAACTATGGACAAGATATACACAAGGCGGCATGGGCACACTCCGAGTACAATACAATCACACTTACAGGGCACCTCCCTTGGCGATGCAGCGCCTCTCAGATGTTTGCAGAAGGAAGAGTGCATGAGTTCGCTGCTTTTATGCGCCACAGAATAGCCGGGACGAGTCTACGCAACCGGAGATCGGAAAACACTCTTGTTCAGGCCGATTGGCCAGGCCACTGTAGCATAAGTACTAAATATGTCATTTTAATTTTTTTTTTTTTTTATATTCTATTTCTACATCATGTAATGTTATTTTTATTCTTAAATGTATTCTTTTTATATGGCAGACAGAGTATTGCACTCACCGCTTTGTTCTGCTGAAATAAATACATTATTATTATTATTCTTTGTCATTTTTGTTTTATTTAAAAACATTAATTATTTATTAACTTTATAACACGAATAAAACCTGCTGATTACATGGAATGAACATGTTTTAGCCAGGTTTTTTGAAAGTTTAATTTAAATATGAGTGAATTTTTTTCCCTTATTACATACTCTTCAGGTTTTTTCAGCAGGCGTCAAAATATTTTTTGGTGAATTAAACCATAAATCAACTTTATTTAACAATATGAAAGGAAACAAAGCAAATTATTTTTAAATTATTTTCTATCAAAATGATGATGTAATCCAAGAAGCAAGAAATCGCGGGTATTCATTATAAAAGTACAGCTTCATGAAATGAAGTACATAAAATAAAGTTAAACACAACATAGTTAACAAAATGTTTCAAGAACATGAACAATTTGAGCAAAAAAAATCAATATTTCAAATTAAAAGGATTAATAAAATAAAAAACTTTTACGGTATTTCTGTTCTTCGCCCAATTCATAATATCATTTGTTTTGCCACATTTTGCATTAGTCCTTTTTTGTCGTCTTATTCTCAAAAACCATTAAAATTCAATTTAAATAAATGCCCTCAAGACTCAATATGTTTTACTTTTAAATCACTGAGATACAGATAAATTGCAAATCTATCTAAGCGATTATACTGCGCATCGTATAATTCTGTACTGACTCATATCGACATGACATACTCCGAATATCGCTATGAAAATTTCCATTCAAATTTATGTTTCAAGAAACTGAATCGTAAAGTACATGCCATGAACACGTTTTGGCTCTGTTTTGGATGCAATCGACACGTTTTATCCCAGTTTTGCCAGCAACGGGTATATTTTATTCGTATATACTATATACCATTCGTATATACCTATTTTTTTTATTTAAATGAAGCACCAGTCTTTAAAAAAGTTGTGTCGATTCAGAAATACGCAAAAGTACACGAGCAATCGAATAATCATACAAAACGACACATTTAAAATCTATCAATGAACACGTTCTAATCGTATACCCTCCAAATGAGTTTTGTGACATCCTCCCCCCTGAGAAAAAACATCATGATCGTAAGTTGTAATTCTTGACAAGATTGCTGAAATTTTGTTAACTGATTCATTTACAGTCAAAAGATCAACCGATTTAGTAAAAACAATCCAGTCTAAATGCCAAAAATATATATGTTGCATTCGTGCACACAAGCATTTAATTTGCACTGACAATTATTACGTAACTGTTAATTAGCATGTGAATCGGATTTAACCATAACGAGTTAAAGACGGACATACGAGTACATACATATAATGCGAAGCTACAAGTCGTTGGTATGCAGAATTTATAATATGTGATTAAATTTAAAACAAGTTTTTTTAGAAACACTTAAATTTCTGTTGACCTATCAGTAATCTGAAGGAGCTGAGAATATGAGCTCATAGCGAGAGTTCCACGTTGTTTAGTATAAAAGCATTTATAGGTAGCCACCTAATGCTTTGTCCCAAGTATTCGCGAATGAAATGTTGGGTCTGATAATATTATGTTCCGTCGGGGCATGACCGTTATAATTCGCCATCATTTATGTCCATTTTAGCTACTTTACAGATGAAACAAAAAACCGATTATTTTTTAAACTAATTATTTTTTTTTTGTGAATTCATTGGAATAACTTATTGAAGCTTAAAACGTCTTTGTAATATTATCTTCTTTTTAAATTTAATAAATTAATACCATAAAATTTTTGTTTTGCTATAAGGCAATAAAATTATGGTACAATTTATTGTAAACTGTTTTTTTTTATTTAAAGCATGTCACAAAACAGAATCTCTCGATCCTGTTCGTAAGCACATTTGAATTTGCAATCTTAATAAAGTTCACCAAAATAAAATATTATATAGAATTTTCCCGACTAGCTCACCTCGGGGTAGATGGATGTATATAAAAAACGATACATCCATCTATTAATCGTGTTGTCAGTTCGTTGATGGACGATTTTCGAAATTACCGCTTAGTTATCATAAATAAAAACAAATACATATAAATAGAAACAGGAATAGGGAATTCAAAATAAAAACCACTCTCTTTTGCTATTTAAAAATACCTGGCAGTCAGGTATTTTTAAATTTTTATAGCTGCTACTAAAGGCTTTAGGAAAAGCTTTAACCTTTCTGTGGACGCCTTCAGATTATTAAAGGATAGAATGAAATTTAGTGATTTTAAATGATTTCAGTTTTATCAAAAAGCAAAAGGGAAATAAATAAGTAAGTAAATTGGGGAACGATACCAGTTTTTGGTCGCAGAATCGGGTGACAGGATGGCTCGGCTCTCCAAACTAGAATGCCCGCCCTGTCTTCCCAAAGCTTCCTTGCGATCCCTTTCCCCCCTCCCTTCCCAAACCGAGCAGCTCGGAAATTGTTATCATAGACAACTAATGTTTATTTATGGTTAATTCCGAGTCGGCGGTTTGTCAACCTTAGTTGTTAGGGACTTGCTTCATAACAAGCATAAAAGGATTCTAAGATTCTATAGAATATCAATGTTACGAATCGCAAATAATTTGAAAGTGAAGCTGAGCTGCAATAACATTAATATTTTTTAATACGAATAACGTTTTCAAATATCTTTTTTTTCCTTTCCTATACTTAATACGATTTTTTCATTTAATTTTCATTATAATTCATGATCAGAATTTCGTAGTAGGCAATACGTTTTTTTTTTTAATTCTAAAAGATGTAATCTCAATTTATGAAAAAGTGGACTTGGATAAATTGCTAATCGAGGTGACGATATGAGATGCACATAAAGATGTTTTTGTAGACTGTTCATTGGATTTCAGTCCTTTTTCAAAAGCACTATGAATTCTGTAACGTTATGAAGGCATGTTCATCAAATAAAGTATAATAAGTAAATATTAAATGAATACCAGATACCAGTGTTTTCCTACCAATTTACTACCTATTTGAACATTGGGACAGGATGAGAACGCTGGGCGTGAATAGCTAGGGCCTGGAAACTATTGCTTCCGGAGTCTCTCCTACCGGAGATTGGTTATCACCAGAGCAATCTCCCCCTTCAGGCTCCAGTACAGAAACTCAAAGGGAACTCTACTCGTAACAGTCGCGTCGTTTTTTGCAGAGAAGGCCAAATTCTCACCCGAGATATGGACCATGATGAAAATGAAGAATATAAAAATGTATGAAAAGGGTTGACAAAAAAAAATTCGTCTTGTTTTCCACATTATTTCATCTGATCTGAATAATCGCAGGTACTTCATAATCCTTCCCCCTCTCAAGATACTCCAAAATACCCACTGAATTCGGGCTTTTTTGTGCGGTATTAACATTAGAAAACAAAACAAAAATTAAAATATTTGCTGCAATATTTTGCTGATAATGTTTTGTACCACATGTTTTCTTGGCTTTATTCATATGGTTTTGGGTATTTTTTTTATATGTGAAGGTAGAATATATTTTCATGTGTTTGAATAATATTTCAGGTCATGCGCGATGACTGACTTCGAGCGCATTCAGCGCTCCTGTCTGAAGCGCGGTGAGCTGTGGGAGGACCCGGACTTCCCGGCTACGCAGGCCTCCGTCTTCTACCACCAAACGCCGCCCTTTCAGTTCGAATGGAAGAGACCCAAGGTGAGAAAGAACTAAACGTAACACATAGATAAGCAGGCTACAGACGATAAGTAACCTCCTCTAAACATTACTCTTTTAAATAGGCGTTACATACATAATAAGACAATGTATTATTATGTTGTTTATTTTTGAAACTTCTACGTTATTACAAAATGTTTTTTTTTAAATTTTTTTTATTCCAAATAAGACATACATCGTTTTCGTTGAGTTATTAACCAATCTCCTTGTGGGACTTCATCAATGCTAAGTTTTCAAACCAAATATGTAATGAAAATATTTAAATATATATATCTACGAGTATAGACAACATGAAAATAACATAAACAATACATGCATGCAAGAATATACGCGGAGGTCCTAATCCTTACGGTGTTTTTTTTTATTTGTCCCTTAATTTGCCAAAAGGACTTGTTATTTTATTTTTATCAACGCGTTTTTCATTTTCGTGACTTAATGTGCGTTTCTTTAGAACGGAAACTCCAAATCCCTATATAATTGGATGACCCTCGCCAATTTTGAAACTCCCAGTGTTAACCGAATGACCTAATTTTGAAAAGTGTTAAAATGTGGCATTGGAAAGTATGTTCTCAGATGAGGCTGATGCATAGCTTTGTTGTATGCTTTTATCAGTTTATTAAGTAAAAAAAATTGACGAATAGTAATTATTTTTAGACATTAATACGCCAACTTCAAAATTATTTTTTAGTTTGATGCAACATAATAGTATTGTCTTTATATATGTTAATTATTACGTTCTTCGCCGTAGATAATAATAATACGTGTACCTGCCCATTTTATACTATATTCCTTTTGCCATTATCAAAGAGATATTTAACTCTGATTTAAATCAGTCCAACGAAGCTAGTACGCAATAATATTGTAAGATTGAACAGCTCAACAAATAATGGTATTAACATATTCTAATCATATTGTTAATTGATTGTGTAAATAACAATTCCTCCTAGTCTTTATGTTATCCGTAGTTCAGTACAAAACAAGAATATTAAAATCAGAAGTTGAAACGATTGAAAAATTAATTAACATTGAACATACTTTATTCAGTGTGTAGATTGTATGTAGATAGGTAACTACCTACTAATATTTTTGTCCGCGGTAACGTAACTTATTCCCACTAACTTCCACGTAGGTTTAACTTTGGCATTAATTACACAAAATACCAGTTTTCGAATAGAACTGCGCAGTGAAGCCCAGCGATTTAGGTACGAGAAGGTGGCGGTTTTTTTGTACCTAACCGACCCGCGACCACTCGATTCAGGAATCGGCAGTCGGCTCGCTTGCCCTTGCATCGTTCGAAAACTTTGAATGCTGCCAAGGTCAACGACATTTTTTTACGAAAATTTATAAAAAATGTCATCGATGTGACGACCACGAGACTGGTTCAATGCCTCGGCATGCGTATACAGCTTCGTCCAGACGATCCACATTTTTTTTTTGATTTCTTAGTTTCTTATTAGTCAAGAAGTAACGAAACATTTAAAGTTACTGTCTCTAAACTTACAGGTTCTTTATACAAATAGAACGGCGTCTTTGCGCCTCACACTTTTCACCGCATGATGGTAGTTTTAAATGATACCTGACCGTTAATGTCAATTGCGTCTTGTGATTTCTGTAGGGAAAAATCTGTTCATAAAAACCCTACTAAATTAGGTAAGTTAAATTATAAAAATTATTTTCTTTGAACAACAACACATTATTATTAGTCTTTTTTTAAATAGCCATATCTTATTATGAATTCAGAATAATAATTATTATTTTGCAATTTTATAAATTCAAATTTAATAAGTTATTTCTTCAATAAATGTATAATTATTTTGTGGCGTCATTATCGTTAAAATTAATAAGAAATTCTTTGTTTACACCACTATTTCATATATAAATATCAACATGATTCGGAAGCGAAGCTTCCCTCATCAGGATACACAGTATGCTTATACTTTTGTATACTGTGTATCTTGATGAAGGAAGCTTCGCTTCCAAAACGTATTGATATTTATGTATTATTCAGAGTTGGAGATTAATTTTATTAATAATATTATTATAAAGTTCTGCAAGTATTGAAGAGTTTTATTATTGTGACAGCTGTTTCAGCGTTCATAGCCATTAACACATAATTGCATTTTGAAAGCAGAAACAGCTGTCACAATAATAATAAAAAAAATAATAAAAAACAACAAAATACTTACATAACTTAATAATAACATTATTAAATTTGATTTATACCTATCAAATTTAACAGAAAAATTAAATGGATTTCTACGAATTAAACACAACAGTAAATACCTTGGTTGTTCTTTGATTTTATTTGAATTCCTATATTCTAATATAAATACATATAATATTTGTAAACTAATTTTATATAATTGTTTTTACAGTAATACCCAAATATTTATTATTTACCTCTCTCATCACTTATTGTTATTTATTGTCTATATTTATAATTTCTCTATGTTTACGTGCCATTAATAATAACAGTAATATACAGTTTTCTGTATGAGAGGAAAACTTCGCTTTCGAAACATGTTGATATGTACATATGAATAAAGTCGTGATTACAAAGTAATATTTAATTCATTTACTTCCATTACTGTTTAAATATTGCTTGATACTTATTCGTATAGTCCATGCGTCGCACGCCACTGGGATGCTGGACTACGCTCATCATGTCCAATGAACGAATCACAGTC
Source organism: Halesus radiatus (assembly GCA_022606495.2). Lineage (NCBI taxonomy): Eukaryota > Metazoa > Arthropoda > Insecta > Trichoptera > Limnephilidae > Halesus > Halesus radiatus. Next base: position 135,504 of record JAHDVE020009756.1, on the reverse strand, counting down.
GAAAACATCTTTAAAGTTTGTTCGTTGTGGAGAAAATAAGTTAAAACTATAATATTAAAATTTATGCAATCTTTCAGTATTAACGAACTCATTCGACAAAGAACCATATTTAAAATATTTTTTATAGTATTTCATCCTCAGATTGAATGTAACATTTTTTGTGTATGAATGGGGAGTTAGCGATTAGTCACTATGCAAACCCCAAGTAAGATATTTTGTTGTAAGGTTAGAAGGTAGTGGAGAAGAAAACGATACGGGAAGAGGAAGATTGAAAAATAATTGGCTACTCAGATCCGGTCACCGAACACGGCTAAAGCCGTTTCGATTCTAAATGGTCATGTTTCACGAAGAAAGGAATACAAGGCGAATATATGACGAGAATGTGGATGGAAGAAAAAGTCGGGGACGCCCGAGGAAGACATGAAACAATCAAGTGAATCAAGTACTTGAGTCGGGCCATTTCAGAAGTCGGAATAACGGAAGAGAATGTATGAGACGATGTATGCATAGTATGAATGAAGCGAGAGGTTTATGCCAAGATCGTTTTGTTTGGCGGTCCGTCCTCTCTGCCTACCCCTGTGGTAAAACAGCGTGATGGTTAGTTAGTTAGTTAATATGTATTTACTTTTGTATTTAAAGATGTACCCCATAAAAATTAATAACGAATCTTGAATTTTCTGGTTAATTTGTTAACAATATATATTTCTAGGTATTTGTAGTTTCGTTGACCCAAAGTTTTTTCTACATATTGTAATCGATAACATTGATAATATCGGTAAATACAAAATAATTAGGAAATTGTTCATAAATATTATTTTATATGAGTACATTGATTCCAGGGGCTTGGGGAAGTTACAACGGTATAAAAGCAACGAAGCGTAAAACAGGCTGTATATTTTATATTTCTATGATTTTTTTTTATGTAATTTATTTATACGTACTCGTATTCAGAATATAAAAATTAATTACATTATTATGCGAATACATAAAAATAAAAATAAAGTTTGTCTAGGTGGCTCGCATTGTACAAAAACATCGTAATGAGATTTTTTATCAACATGTGTCTAATGAAGTAATGATACTTCCTATTGCTATTCGTCGAAATTTATACCAGCCAACTGATATTATTTTTTTTTAAATCAGTTCCTTTGTTGTGAAACAATGTTATAAAATAATGATGAGATCTTTATAACTACGAGAGCTTTTCTTAAGTTCATAACAAACTAACTTTATTTAAACATTATCGTTCCTCTTGTGATTTTAACTCAATTAAAGTACTGTACTAACACCAAGATAAATGCTTAATATTATATCTAATTTTCATATATTTTATTAATCATATTTTATTTTTAATCAAAGCATACAAAGTATTCAAAGTATACAAAGTTAACAAAGATTACAAAGTTTGAAAAGTTTACAAAGTTTACAAAGTTTACAAAGTTTACAAAGTTTACAAAGTTTACAAAGTTTACAAAGTTTACAAAGTTTACAAAGTTTACAAAGTTTATAAAGTTTACAAAGTTTACAAAGTTTACAAAGTTTACAAAGTCTACAAAGTTTACAAAGCTTACAAAGTTACAAAGTTTATAAAGTTTACAAAGTTTACAAATTTACAAAGTTTACAAAGTTTACAAAGTTTACAAAGTTTACAAAGTTTACAAAGTTTACAAAGTTTACAAAGTTTACAAAGTTTACAAAGTTTACAAAGTTTACAAAGTTTACAAAGTTTACAAAGTTTACAAAGTTTACAAAGTTTACAAAGTTTACAAAGTTTACAAAGTTTAAAGTTTACAAAGTTTACAAAGTTTACAAAGTTTACAAAGTTTACAAAGTTTACAAAGTTTACATAGATTACAAAATTTACAAATATTACAAAGTTTACAAAGATTACAAAGTTTACTATGTTTACAAAGATTACAAAGCTTAAAAAGTTTACAAAGTTTACAAAGTTTACAAAGATTACAAAGTTTACAAAGTTTAAAAAGTTTTCAAAGTTTACAAAGTTTACAAAGTTTACAAAGTTTACAAAGTTTACAAATATTACAAAGTTTACAAAGATTACAAAGTCTACTATGTTTACAAAGATTACAAAGTTTACAAAGGTTACAAAGTTTTTTCAAAGTTTATTGTTATGGTAAAATATCGTCAATTAACATTGTGTCGTACTTATAAGGATGTTTTTAAAAAAATCATTAAATTTTGATCTGTCTTGGCTAGTGATTGAAAACTTGGTGTCTAATTAATACTTAGGGTAATTTTTGTTTAGTTTAATAGCCAGTGGAAGTACGGTGGTTAACTATGTTCCAAAGTATTTAAAATTTCTTTGGCCAAATATTGTTTTAGCTTGAGGGATAAGTAAGAGATTATGCCCTTTAGATCTAGTATCGCGAGCAGTTTGGACATTGTCAAATAGAATTCTGTGCTTAAGGTGATATGTAAGTATGTTTTGGGCATAAAATTGCCTAATACCCAAAATAGTAATTGATGGTTGTTTTAGAATAATCTTTATAATTTTTCACTGTTAAGCCTCGAAAGTTTGAAGTATAAATACGTAAGACAATACATTTTCCTATCTTACCATAGCTTCATTTTGATCAAACTTTAACTTATAACTATGAAGAAGATTGATTTTGAATGTCTTATTTTACCAGATAATTAAACGTTATGCTTTATGAGTTATTAGTTAAAATATGATTGTAGAGTACAGCGTGAATTAATGTTTTTTGCTATTTTAGATCGCATTTCACGGGCTGTTGTAACTTTATGGACACGCAGCAGCGTGACGGTGCTAACTAAGATCTGTAGAACATGTTAGAAATAGCTAGTTCTTGAAATCCTATTCTCTATAGGTGTGATTTGTGATGCTTAGAACACTGTTTTTACTGAATACTTATGTAGCGATTAAAGGCGTTCTGTTTCAGTTTGAGAATAAAATTGATAAAATGACAGCGTTATTAATTATTTAACTATATTTAAGCTCTTGTAATTTGGTATTTCTACCTATCTATTCGCTTCTTCTCTCAGAAAGCCTTAATCATTGTTTTGTTTTCACTTTATTTTCTCTTGTACCTATTCTTATTGTTGTACACCGTTATTGAACGGTTGCTATTTATTTTGTGTTATTTCTTCGTAATTTTTATGTTTATCCTCTATTTGTTGGGTACAATATAAATAAAAATTAAATTAAATTAAATTTTTAGAGTACTATATACTCTCAATATCACCCTGGTGAAAGACCATAGATTAAAGTCGAAACATGTTTATAAATCACATTAGTGTTTACTGACCAAATCTGAAGATCTTTCAAGAATCTTGAAAAATCCAAGTACTTCCCAACCTTCCTCTTTCCCATCTCCTTCCTTACCCAACTCTCTTCGGCTTCACAACATACTTAAATCGGGTATACCATAGTCCCACTGGCTCCGGACAGCTGGGACTCTTGTGTGGTATTCGCATTTCAATAAATATGTAAATAAAATTATGTTATGAACCCTTTATTAAAATATATAATTGATGATGTTTTATATTACAACACGAATACTCCAAAGAATTAATTTTAACAAATTAATATTTTATATCTAAAGAGCACCATTTTCTTACAATATGGTGAAGGCTAGATACCAACAATCATTAAATTTGCCTTGATTTTAGTCATTATTTAGCGAGAAGTCGTTCGTACGTGTAATGTACCTACACAATATAAATAAGTTTCTAGTCCATTCATCTCGTAACAACGGTTTTGTTAGTTATGTCAAGTGCACTTAGGCCGGCAGTGTGGCACTCGCTGGTAATTTATCGTAAACATGTTTCATTGCAATCAGATACATATTATGGTTTCCATTAAAATTTCATTCGATACTCCATTACAAATTAGGTTCATGCAATTAATCTTAAATTGAACCTATTCCGGTGATAACTTTTATGGCTTCCTATCAATCAATGAGTCAGCTTTTCTCAAGAATATATTTTTAAATCAATTGTTAATAATTACTCAATTAACTACATACCTAAGCTTCATTTTTTTTTTGTTTATAATGTGAACATCGTACAAGAGTCTCAACTGCTGTCAGACGTCTGTAGCTAATGAGACCATGGTATCCCAAATTGGGGTATGTTATGTAGCTGATGGTAGTAGGGAGATGAAGGAGATGTGGATAAGGAAGGTGGAAAAAGTACCTGGCTATTCAGATCTGATAATGAATATCACCAATCATGGCTAAAACCATTTCAAGCAACATTTCAATTCTGAATGGTGATATTTCACCAGAGCGAAGTACTGGAAGTCACCCTGGAACGTGCAGAAAATATGATGTATATTATTTCAAAGAAAGTAATTGCGAAATAACAAAAATTATTTTATTTTTTATTTTAGTCATTAACTTTTTAAAAATGTACATAATATAAAATAAAAAGTCTCGATAACTACTTTTTAGTAGTTTGACTAACGAGTGTTTGTCATTTAAAACCTTTTAATAAATTTACACTTGAGGTACTTACATATATATATATATTAAATCTTTCAAACATAAATATTTCATTGTAACCTTTCTCCAAAGTATTTCTACTAATGTCTTTAAAAAATATTAAAACTTAAATTGCAACAATAAATCGTATATAAAATAATATTTCCTTTAAATTTAATGAAAATTTAAAGCAAATAATTAAACTTTACTTGCGTATTCCAGAATTTTAACCCGCGGCCTTCGGATTCGTAGTCGATTTTAATGATAATTATTAATATTTTAATATAAAAGATTATGTTAAGTTTTGTATTTGTTTACACTGCCTCTTCTTGTAATATATATTAAATCTTTCAAACATAAATATTTCATTGTAACCTTTCTCCAAAGTATTTCTACTAATGTCTTTAAAAAATATTAAAACTTAAATTGCAACAATAAATCGTATATAAAATAATATTTCCTTTAAATTTAATGAAAATTTAAAGCAAATAATTAAATTTTACTTGCGTATTCCAGAATTTTAACCCGCGGCCTTCGGATTCGTAGTCGATTTTAATGATAATTATTAATATTTTAATATAAAAGATTATGTTAAGTTTTGTATTTGTTTACACTGCCTCTTCTTGTAAAGGTTTTATTGCTTCTGTAGATAGTCATCATAAAAGTCTTTATGAATATGTATGCATCTTTCACCGGGGTAACTGCTCCGACTAAAGCCTTGTTAATTTGTGTTTAAACCAAGATCGATCGCAACAAATTGCGCCGAATAAAGTTAGAAGAGGTCATTACTAAATCAAAGATGGCACGCGTTATTAATATAATATTTAAAAAATTGAAAAAAAAACTATTGGCGTTATCACGTCGCGTTTGAATTATACGACGATTGTTATATGGCTTAGACTTACTCCAGTAGCAGAAGATCCCATCGTTTAAACTTGGTCGTGGCAATGAAACGAAGACACAAGAAAAATAGTATTATTTGGTAGAATTTATGCCACCTTTGGAACAACTTCAAGGCTAAAGCACAAGCTATATTTGAACTTCTAGATAACAAGTATTTTTTCAGAAAGTAATACTCAGTTTTTCTTTACCGTGAATGCTTACTTCAGCAGTACTTATCTCGATATATGAACCAGAATAATCAGTTTTCTGTATCAATGAAAACTTTGAAAAGGTGTGCTCTAGCATCATAATCTTTGTAAGATTTTTTTTGTCTAAGAGTAAATTGAAGTTTTTTTCATCTCACAACTCCATTACCATGAGTTTTTAAATATCTTTTAATTAGTTATATCAAAATGTTCTATACGAACAAAGTGCGTTGAAATAATAAGTCGGGTAGCAAAGCAGTATGTAGATATATAAAAAAAGATTTGATTTAACTGAAATCCTGGTGTTATTGTGTATATTAATATACGAAGAAGTGTTACGAGGTTTAATTTTCAGCCGGATATAAAATATGATGGTAAATCGACCGTTAAGCGACTGATCCAGCTTTACTTACCAAGTGGACCGATTGATCCTTCGTCTCGCCTCTAACTTGGATTGTGAAACTGTTGAGGATGGAAAATAGAAGTGAAATTTTCAATCGACACCCACTTATTATACATGTATGTATGGAATTCTTCTTATACTTCTATTACTTAATAAAACACTTCGATTTGTTTTATGTTTCAACATACATATTAACAATACTGTTTTCAGATAATATTTGCTATTGAAGTGTAAACTTTCAATGTTTATGTTAAATAAAAAAATGTATGAAAGTGCAGCGTGATTAAGAACAATATAAAAAAGTAAAACAGTTGCAAATACGGTGGATGCATAAATTCATTACAACGCGCAACGCCAAAAATTTACATCCTTATAGAGGGTGTTTTTTTAGAGGTATACTATTTCAAAATGAAAAAAAAAACACATTAAAATAATCTTAATGTCTATGATATTTGCTTTATTGAATAGATAATTTTATGTCATTGTTGTTTAAATATGATTTCGGGCATATGGGTGCCATGAGGCTAGCTCGAATGAGGCGCAATCGTGAAGTCCAATTTTCGACAACTTTATCGAGCAACTGGGGCCGTATATCGCCAATACCACGGCGAATGTTGACTTCCAAATGGTCCAACGTCTCTGGTATGTCAGCATAGACTAGTGACTTCTCATACCCCCAAAGAAAGTAATCTAATGGTGTGAGATCACACGATCGTGGAGGCTAGTTCAAAGGTGTTGAAAACGGTATTTAAAAACCAAACCTCTAAAAAAAACACCATATAGCTTTAGCTCTTTAGCGATTTGTCGAGCTCATTCTTACACATTTTGAACTAACGCAAACCCGTGAAAAATCTCGGGATATTGAAGTTTACGATTTGTGGAGCTTAAAGTTTGCACCAAAAATAAAGTTTACATAAAAAATGAAAATATACCTATTTTTTGAAAAAAAAAGTATGTATTATTTTATTTTATGTTATAAAAACATACGATGCTACGGCCAAGAATTGAACTCAGAATAATTGCTTGGAAGGGAACTATGCTTTCCATTTTGCACCACCAACTATTGTAAGAACAGCGGTATTCTTATACGAGTATGTACTGAAAATAAGAATTATGTACTTTTGGTGATTTTTAGAATTAGAATGTTACGTACATCCCAACACATCCGATATTATATTGTTTAATAAGGCGACCTCTCATCGTCTGAAATATAGAATAAGAATCCATGATTATTTTATTAACTGGAATGTATTTACAGTAACATATGTGCCGATTAGTATTAGCATTTTTCTGGATCAAAAAACATTGCATTAATGTCCCATATCCCTCAGAGAAACTGTATTATTACTGTGTAGTTTTATCCCATTCAAATACATTTTTTTTATTATTATTTAACTCTTCATATACCTATATTTAACTGCATGTTAGTAACCAGGTGGCAATTTCCTCAATCAACCTTTAAAATTTCATACATAATCCCGGTGAAAACTTTATTGCTTTGTTTGCAACGTGTAAGGTTTCCTAATTACTCTAGATACTGATCACTTTTATGAGTTTCGAAAAATACTTATTCTCAATAGTTGTTTCACAGTTGACTGTTAGGTAGCAAAAGCGGTTCAACGCCTCCTGACGGAATCGCCACCAGCGCTAGTAAAGTTGACAACGTCTAGAATAGCAAGGCAGACGTGACGATCAAATTTTCAACTTCGCGTTGCAATCGCCAGAATTTTATATTTTTTGCGGTGGGTAATCAGGAGTGACAGAAATGTCTCAACAGACATTGAACGAGGGTAACCGATATAAATGCTTTATTCATGAATGGATTTTACTTTTCTATGAGTTCATGACAGCCATGTCTAATATAATACACAGTAAAAAGTTGAACTAAATAACGTTAAAACTTCATCGGTGTTGTGTCTGCTTATCTCATTCGGAAAAACAAAGTTTGATTCGAATGTTTTTAAAAATCATCAAAATATTCATACCCACGCACTGCCCACATTACATATTTAATTAAAAATATCTATATCTAATTATTCTTTTCTGTTAATAACATTTTTTTATCATTAAATGTATGTAATAAAAAATATTAATAAATATAAAATGCGTTCAAAAAGCAAGTAGAACCCACTGGGTATTTAGTTTTCACTTCCCGTAATAATAATTTGTGAAGTGATTGGAAAAGGAACAAACAAACGAAATGGCTCTCAAATTACGGGCTTGATTTGTAACGAGTGTAGTATAATCAATACCTACATTACTAATCAACGAATCTCTTGCTTCCTACTGCCACTAGAGATTGTTTACAACATTGTATTAACTTATAATGGATAACCAAAAAGTGATAGCTTCATACAACAGTGCAAATAAGTTGTTTTGGGGTTAACGCCTATCATTGCTCAAGAACTAATGACACAGCATATATAATAATAATCATACGTAATAGTAATAAGTGTTGAACTAATTTAGCCAATTATTAATATTAATTCACACTAACTAGCTACACGTACACAATAAGGCTACATTGACCGACGATAGATGGGGTATAGGTGTTTCTAATTTGAAACTGTCACTTCCTGGTGGAATTCGATTTATGATTTTTTACTAAAAACCTTTATGACTTTCTTCCACTTGTTTATTTAAGACCGGACCGGTTTCATCTTACAGCGGACATCTTCAGACCGGTACAAATTAAACTAAATCTTTGGTATATCTACGAAGCGTTCCGTCAACCAATCACAAAATTCTCAGTCATAAATGTGCAATATTAGATAGAGCAAACGGGGCTTACTCCTTACGTAAAAACCACATATACCATAGATTTTGTTTAAATTATACCAGTTTGAAGATGCCAGTTGTACGGCGAAACCGCTCCGGTCTTAAATAAACAAATGGAATAAAATTATAAATGTTTTAAATAAATAAAAAAATCATCAATTGGATGGTATATAAATAAATATATATATATGTAAACATATAAATGTAATTTTTTTGCATAAATTCAAACAGGTGAGAATAGTTAATAGGAACAAATTCTATGCACAAAAAATTCAATGTAATCGGAATGAAATGACGATTTGTATTTGTATTTAAGTATGAACGAAAAACAGCGCACAGTTCGAGTTAGGAGTCAACGATGGTTACCTTAGCTGACTCAAAATTGCAAATGGCAATTATTATGAATGTGTCAGTAATAAATGTTTAGTTTCGCGTGTGTCACTGAAAAGATGAGCTAAAGGCAAAACATGTTGCTGTTGGCTATGTCAAGATGCAAGGATTGTTTGCGATGGGCACGATGAATGTGTAAGTATGGAATGTTACCGATGAGTTCACCTGGAACTGAGATATCTTGTCTTTTTACGTGTTTTAAAATATCGCTTTGCAAAGATTACACATTTTGTCTTTTTATTTTTGGAGATAAATAAGCTTTGATATTTATATTGTTAGAAACCGTCGTTCATAATATACCATCAATCAGTGGCATGCACTTCATAAAGGCTGAAAAGCTCTGCCTATCCAAGAAAGGCGAACCATTAAAAGGTAATAAAGATACAACGAATTTCATTTTCATTATCTTTTATTCAGTTGGCCACAATAACTAGTAAATGATTACAGTAAAATGGCCCTTTTTAAATATTCAATGCAGATTTCATAATCGCACTATAAAAAACTACGTATAGCCTACCTTTGGTCATAGGGCATTGCACATCCCTACCATCAATAGTTTAAAAAAATATGTTCTTACGTACTTCAGATTGGGGTTCCTGTCGTGCACGTCCTGTATGAAATAAAATAAAAAGACAACACTTATATTTTCCGAATACCTCTCAATAGTTGTTTACAGTGGAAAACTCTAAGATCATAACTCAGAATGAATGCCATCTTTTAATCTAAAAACAATACTCTCACCTATTAGTTCCCCGTATTACGTGACATTTTATTGAAGAATCCTATACCTACCGTAGGAAGAAATACATAAAAGGATCGCTTAAATAATATAAATAAGTTGTTTTTTTTGTCAGTGACTTTATATTTGGTTATATAATAACCGAAAATAATTAATAAATTATCGTGTTTTTTTAATCTTATGATAATAATTCCACATACCTACATTCAATTTGAATAAACGATCGGGTATAATAATAAATTATCATGTTTATCGCGAAATGTTAAATGTCATGTTACAGACAACTACTAAACTGTTCACATAAACTGCTCACACATACCGGAGGATTGAAAAACTGTCTCTGAACTCGTTTACTGTTAAACGCCGGCTAGAGTTGGCTGCCTACGGCCTAAAGCAGGTTGTAGGAAGAGGCGGCCACCATCCCGAGGCAAGGCTCGAACTCACCACGAGCGGCACATCTCGGGAAGGAACAAATGCCAAGAAATCTGATTTTCTTGCGGCTATATCTATTAAGTATCGTCTATCTTAGTCTTGCGGTAGTCTTTGCAAATGCAATAACTTTTTTTTTTAATCTAGCTAAAGTCATCTTCCTCAGGAATAGATGCTGAGTTCGACAGGCTTTCCGCGTCATTGACCAGAGATCAAGATTCTCTCAGTACACAGCCTCATTCAGGTTCATTCCGATGAATTTCATCATCTAATATAAATTGAAACATTTCCTTCTACGATTAGCTTCTCCTGACTATATTGTCCTCCACTTGATTTAATCAATTAAATGAAGAAATCTTTTGAAATCAACTATGTTCATTGCGTTAACACTAATTTTTTAAGACTTTACTAAATAGGACAAACTTTACTTTATCATAACTTACTTCTAAAGGGAGAATTCTTATCATATATTAAGCATCAAAGTGCATCAATTTCATAGTGTGATTATTGAATTTAAATTAAATTAGATTCGGCATAATTCTTTCTTAGTATCCCGTCAAAAACTAATGCGCATCTTTAGATATGTAAAAAGCCATATTCGATTCAGTTATTCTTAATGCATCCACTGCAATTAGTTAAGTCATTTATTCTAGCATGCAGTCGCTGTGCAATATGTGTACAAACATACATGTGTGAGGTCTGAAAAATAAATGTAATACATTTCCCACCCACTGACCAGTTCATTCAAGGCAGGTTATGATTTATATTAACTACGCGTATAATTTGTTGTAAACATACCATTCTGCAACGGTTCATTTGTAACCCGCCTGTTAAATCCCTTAATATTGCAATTTTGTGAAAATTCTTCTTTTTACCAAGATGTTTTTACTCTTTCACTGGACAATAGTCTCCATCCGCCACTGATTAAACCCAAGATAGTAAAGTATCATATGTTTAAAGAGGTGCGTTACTAGTTTACTCTCTTGTAGTAATTTATTACAGTGTATCTGATCACCGTGTAAAACGTGCTGCGAATAAAGAGTCACTGGTTGCGGGCGGGTGACTGCCACTTCTGTGGTATTTATGCCAATACGGTGGACTCCTTCCCCTGTTCTGTGACCGCGTGTGAGTCGCGGGCGGAGCGGTGTTATTGTCTGGCACGCATCAAAACAATAACTCTTTCCCATTAGTATTACTACGCTATAAATATGGTTCTTCTCTGCTAAGCGCTCTCATAGTAGCAAAGGTATTTATTTCACTATTAAAAACGCATTTAAACACCGCAAATTAAAAGCATTTATTTATAAACCCATCAAATCGTGATTATTTTAGCGTTTTTCCATTTTCATAAAAATAAGTTACTCTTCTTAAAAAAAAGCATTTCGAAATATAAAGATAAAGGTTTCTTTTGATGCACGAGTATGAACCTAACCAATTGTGTTATTATTTAGATGATATTCGATAGTGTTTAACCCTTCTCTTACGGTTCTAGAAATTTCTTTCAGTTCCGGTGCGTACACTCAATGTACATTGAAAACATTTAGAGTTATGTGATTATAAAGTTAGATAAAAATTAATAGTTTACCTTGAGTTACTTATATAAACCATTTTATTGAAAGTATATATGTACATACATATATAAATAATATGTTGTGTATGAGTGCTGATAACGAGGAATAACATCGGCCACGCATAATACGCCCATTCCTGCCGGAAGACCACTGGCTGCTACTGAACCGCGCATTGTGGTACGGCTAATGAAACCCCGCACCCCTCTCGCTCACTACCCCAGCACTCGGCAAGTTAGCAATGCACGCAGACATACATATATTTATTTACTTTTTTTATATGAATACCTCACAAGAGTCCCAACTGCTCCCAACCATCTAGAGCCAGTGAGACTATGGCATTCCCAATTGGAGAATGTTGTGAGGCTGAAGGTATTGGGGAGGGGAAGTAGAAGGGAAAAAGGAAGGTGGGGAATACCTGGCTATTCATATCTGGTCACCAAACACGGCGCCGCTTCAAGCAACGTTTCAATTCTGAATGGTGGTCTTTCACCAGGGCGATACTGAGAGTATCTTCCACTCTGGAACGTGCGCAAATATACTATATATTATTTTTAAATGAATTAATTGTGAAACAACACAAATTAATGAAATAAAAATTACTTGCGCACGCCGGGATTTAAACCCGTGACCTTCGGATTCGTAGTCGAGAGCCTTACCCCTTGACAATGGAGGCCGTCAAATATTATTTATTTATTAAAATTGTACAAATATTTATAACATTACAGATTATTAATCTAATTAATTATAATTATACCGTTTATGCAGTGTATATACAGTGCCAAAAACATATATAAAATAATCACTTTGGCAAATATTTTTTTTCTGTTGTGTTCCATAAATACTTATATCGTATAATTAGTTCAAAAGATTGGTATTCACTTTGCGGCGTCATTATTAATAAACGAATTTAAAATTATTCTGTATTCACCACTTTATCAATATGCACCTATCTACATGTTTCGAAAGCCATGCTTCATCAGGAATATATAGAATTCTAAAAACTAATAATCTCATGTATAAACAAATTATAAATATAGAAAACAATAATTTTATCATAGATGAATTATAAATATAAACAAAAATTGCCCGAGCTTTACAAACTAAAATAAAACACGCGTTTTGGTGAAGTTTTTTTGCGTAAATCAAAACATGCGGCCGATATTAAGCGGGAATTTCGACCTTGTCACCACCTGCATAAGGAGCGCGTGATTTTTTTTGTGGATGGCCTTAATGATTTGTGTGATAACATTGTTTTAGTTTTCTTTTTTTGTAACTGTTAAACGTTTAAAAAAAGTATTCGTTACGTTATGATTTAAAATTTCTATGTACTTATAATTTTTGTAGCTCATTATATTCTGTTCTAAATATCCATGTAAAAGACCAAATGGGCATATAATCAATTAAATTAATAATAAAATGTTCATGTTGGTGTATGAACCTATCAAAATATTGATTAGTTCAATTAAAGGATTAATTTGTATTATTGTAGAAGTACAAAATCTTCAGTACTTACCTTTAACTTTGGTATTAGAAAATACTTTAATTTGAAGGTCTTCTATAAATTACAATACAGTTAGAAATAGTAAAATGGATACCGATTGAAAAAACATTCACAAAATGCGTAAGATCGATTATTACATTATTTCTCCCCGCAAAAACTGTACTCAAAATAATAACGTTCGTAGTTAGGCATATCGTCAATTTACCAGATACGTATATTAGTTCCAAGCGATCCACGTAACTGGTTAAATCGGCAGTCAGCTGGCATGCAGGCTAGAGGCAGCAATCATACGAGCCTACCGCACGTACCGTAGATATACCGTATCATCTGAGATTCTAGAACGTGATTGGGGATCAGTTGGTCCGCCGTTGTTTTAACTCCGTCGTATAATGATGAAATAATATCAAGAGTACCAGGTAGGTTTAATGCACAAGAGCAAGTTCATTCATTATTTGTTTGCAACTAAATACTGCGACAGTTTGTGGTAGATAAGTATCATTCAAAAGTTTTAGTTGATGCCTCGTTTGCCACTAAATCGCTTTGTATCAATATTAAAGTTTTTTTTTAAATCGTCATTTATAGGTCGATACAGAAATTAATTTACAAGTTTTTTACTCGCTCTACTTCTTTATTATTAAGTGCAAAAAAAAACAAAGATCTTTGGGAGGTTGCTAAGTCAAACAAATTAAATTGAAAGATTAAAGTCTTCTTCAGCGTGCTTTTTTTAAAATAATGTTTTACAAAAGTCGAATAAAATGTCACCTTACTGGGGTACCCTGTTCCAGAGACATATAGTTTTGTGTGTGAATTATAAAATAGGTCAGGTTTTTTGTAAGTTTGTTAATTTATTAACTAAGTTTTTGCAAGTATGTTACAGAGTATATATATAGTAGAGTGAAGATAGTGGAGGTCAAGGTGAGATACTGAGGTCATCAGCCAGTCAAAGGCATCGAGAGTCACTTAGTTCAGTAATGTTTATTAGGCTATTGTAGACCTCCTGGTTAAGGGGACACAGATATATGAAATGATAGTATCTATTGGGTAGAAAATTTCATGAAATTTTTAAATTATTATAAACTTCTGCATTGACGTCATACTTACATTAAATCTATAGGCTTAGATAGAAGAAGTTGAGGGTGTTGTGATTTATATTGTAAAATTTGGTGAGCCCTATAAATAAGGCTAATATACTATTACCGAAGGGTAAACGAATAGTCGGGCAGTCTGATTTTTTTACCTTCAACCGTTATTTTCCAAACAATCTCTACCAGAGCACGAAATGAGTGTGTTCTTATTTGACGTTGTTTTTGCATTGATTAACAATGTTTTCTTCGACAGAGTCGTCATTTGTAATTAATGACTTAAACCGCAATAATGTGTACTATCTTGAGACTAACTACCTATGTTCCTTTCATTCTTACTCAATGCATTCATAACAAAATATTGTAATTTTATTCACAATGACTCAGATTTACATTATCTTTTTTAAGTCATAAATAAACGTTAGGTACCTATCGAGATATCCTATATAAATAGAATATAGCAGACAATTCTCATTATTTCGTTGATCTCAAATTCGAAGGTGTTTTAAACTTTGGTACGTTTTAAAAATTATTTTGTCTTTCACTCAAAGGGTGCATAGTCATTCATTCAAATTATTGTGAAATAATTAATTTCATGTGAATATGAAAATAAAACAAGGGTGAAGTGAGAAGCAATGTTTTTCAATTTTCGAAAAAGCTTGAATGATAATTGTGATTTGCGCAGAACCACAATAATAATTATAGTATTGAATGTTCCCGTTTTAAGAGTGTCCTAGAGATATTTCACTGTGGTTTGTTCGCATTTTGAAGTCCATAACATCCAAAATAAGTTTTCCTAGAAAACATATCAGATGTATGTATTTTTTATACCACCAAGTTTATAACAAATATTTTCTTACTTTATAACTGTTTAAAAAAGAGCTGTTTTCAATCGTCAATTTTTTCTTAAATAAAGAAAAAAATATATCTTGATCTATACAACCCCATTTTATATTTTTATGATTTAGGAAAATTAAGATGTGATATTAATTTAAAAAACTACATTAATCAATAAACTTTTCTTTTTTTGTACTATGGTTAGTGAATAAAATAGTGACAGTATTTTGACACAGCAATATAAAAAAAGTTGAAAATTTAATGTTTTATTTTTGTAATATTCGATTTTTTCTAAATACGGAAATGAATGCATAAATGCACGACCACAATAATTTCAATCCGGGGAACAGTTTTTATTTTTATTTTTTATGCTGAGACTGATATATTCATGAGAATAAGAACAAATTACGTTAACAAGTCTTAGCAAATAAATTATCTTGTCGATGTTTAAGAGCACGTTGGAAGGAACAAAGTAGTTAATAACTGAATCAGTTGATAAGTATTTGATTCTGGCTGAGTCTTTCTAAAATAGAACGTAAACAGAGTGCTCTTAAAATGAATAGGAAACGTTTTGTTTATATATTTTTTTTGTCACCGCATGGGAAGCCTATGGTGCAGAGTACGCCAATCCAAGAAACCTTGGATGGAGTATCCTTTAATGGCCCTTTGGAAACGGGAAACCATCAAATATCCACCATAAACTTGTTAATTTTTCTATAATCTCTTAGTGAATGAACTTATTTTGCATATTTTACTGAGTAATCTTTTTCTATGTTTTTATTTTCTTATTTTATTCCACATATTTTATGTACCTATTGTTATTTTTTTTGTATTATCATCACTTATGGAACGTATTGCATTGCACTACCCCTGCATACCTTCTGGAATAAAGAACCCTTATTATTATTATTATTATTATTCCACAATTTAATATATAAATATTTTTTTTTTTTTGCATTTATTGAAGAAATAGTTCTGTTAGTTTATTTCTTTAAAAAGTCTAATTGTTTCTACATAGTATCTCAAACATGCATCAAATATTTTAGTTGTATAAGGAAAAATGGCTTTACATAAATAACTACCACAAGTTAATTTACCACAGGGTAATTTGCAAGATTTATGTACGCATTAACGCCATTAAACAAGAGTGGGTGCTTTCGTTAATTCTATTGTAAAATTTTATTACACTGCAATCAACGTAACCTTGACGAATCATTGTAATAGCGTACATGACGATGTCTGGATATGCGTAATGATGTGGGGATCATCAGCTTAGTGACACGATCATTTATATTATGAACTTGAAGCGACGAAGCGCTGTTGATGTTCAAGTTACGCAATGCCTAAGGCCTGTCCATATTATTACGCCTTTTACCATCCTCGACGCTCCTAATCTGAATAATTTATCAATGAAATTATAATCACTCAGGTATATGAGGTTTTGAGATGGGAAGGTAGTGGGTGGGAGGATTACACGTTATTCAAACAGAATAATTTATGAATACAAAACCAGTGAAAATTATTACTAGCTTTACTACTGCCCGGTTTTATTCGGTTTTTATTTTCAATTTGATTTCAGTCAACAAAAGCATTTTTTTAAAACATAATTAAAAAGTTTTAACTATGTTTTTGACCTAATCTTTACACTCATATTACAATATGATAAAATAGATTTACGGGCACTTCCCCATCAAATCTGCTGCACAACTAAACCTACCTCCATTTATTTCATCCGTGGAACAATCCTCAATTGAACATCCACAGTCCCATGCAAAATTATTCTTGCATGTAGTCACATGCCTAGCAAATATTATGCTTAAAGGTCTATTCACATCCACCAGCACCGCGCAGTACAGAATAGTACAGTGCAGACACAACAACATGTGTTACCTACATTATCTATGAACCCATTCATATTACAGCATACGTAAGCGTAACCTATCCGCGCATGTACAGGCCAGCACCGGCCGAGATTGTCGGCTAGAATATTTTGAATGGCTGGTGGTCGATTGTAATATATGCACCTGCACAGTTAGTATGTACATTGAACACATACCGTTAGCACCGCCATCTTCGTCAGTTGGCGTCATTAGTAGCAGATATTGCTAAAACCGAGAAGATGGATAACGATAAATAGATTGAATTGTTCAGAGAATTTAGGTTACAAAATAATAATAAACATGGGAATCGAATGTTGCGGCGGACACTAACACTCAGTCGACTTCCGTACTCGCGTCTGTGCTGTGCTGCATGGTGTAATGTGAATACTAGCGTCAGTGCTGTGCCTTTACTGTACTGTTCTGCTTTGCGCAGTGCTGGTAGATGTAAATATACCTTAATGCTTCTTAAGAAGGCGATGCAGATGCCTTCGTTGTATATTACACCGGCGTTATAATACTCGTATGTGCAGCGGAGGTATGCTACGCCCGTCGGTATCAAGTACAGACGTGCTGGGACCGTTACCTAAATTGCTTCAGCTGGCCCAGATAAGATAATATCGTGATGAGGACGAGAAATGATCTATGTGATGCAGTTTATACGGCTCTGTCACTCACACAATTCACACCGGTTCGCGCGAACCTGTCCGCGTGCCGTCGCAAATCTAAAAAAATGCCTTGTTTTGCTCTTGGCGAGTTAGGGATTGCTTACATATTCAATAGAACTGTTTTTATCTCTATTATATATATATATATGCTGACTGCTGCTCGTACTACCCTTATTCGAGTCTTCGTCATCAAATTTTGCCCTACAACCATTGAAGTCTCCTGGCCGCCTCTGGAAAACACTTTTTCTTCTGGTGATCTCCTACTATCTTCCGCCGGTTTCTTATGCCTAAGCAGTTCTCCTCTAAGCTATCCAACAATCTACATGTAGGCCTCTCTTACTTCTTTCTGCAGGCCTGTCGCAGAAAAACCTCGTAGATGGTTACTTCCAACCCATCTGTCACCAATACCCCAGGACCTGACGATCTGAATTTCATAAATCATATACTCGTATCATGGCTCTTCAAAAGAAAAACCTGTAATTCGTGGTGGTAACCCGTCCAAGAGTCATAATTTTCTTATTGGGCTCCAAAGATTGGCTCATGTTCCAAACAGTTGTATGTGAATACTAGGTGTGAAATATCTTTGCAAGCCGTTTGTTGAGTGTTAGTTCGATGGGCTTAATAATGTGTAATTGATAAATGGTATATGAATCAATCTCTCTTAATCCAGAGAAAATCCTCACAGGATATACTCGTAAAATAATCGCATGAACGAAATAATCACTTCGTAAGTAACCTTTAGTTGGCAGTTCGATCGACCTCTCGCTTTTGGTGCCGTTGACGGATGTCACAAACGGAACAATGCGCGATGGAACGAAACGCCGTTCGGTCAGCGGCGGGTACACTGCCACAGCACACAGTGATGTCATGGCGCGGTTACGGAACGGTTAATGACAGCTGGAGGTGTTCGTATTCTGGGTGAAGCAATCGCCGGCCGTAAATGGCGATGGCCCGTGAACCATGAGCTTGATGAGGCCTGAAATCTATGAAGACTCCTTGCCGTGGTGCTAGGCCGGGCTGCTTCATGCAACGTGTGCACTTTACAATCCTTCCGCTCTGCACATTTACCTCGGCGCAGCACGCTTTTAGACATTTAGCCATAAATAGCTCAGGGTGTTTTGCGTTAAGAAGTTAAGGTTGTTTCAAACTCTCCTTACATTAGATGACAAATCATCGATCATTACCATATAGAAATCTCTAATTTTGAACTATCTCCAATAAATGCCGATTCTCTTTTCAAAGGGAACAAAAACTTTGAAAGGCAGAACATTCAAGTTTTTATATTTAAATTATATCCTTCTTCGAATACTGTGTGTAATAGTGTCAACAATGCTTGTTGAAGCATGGACACAACCTTTTTAGAAGATGCCTTGTTTTTTGGGATACAGTCTAACACCGCGACTTCCGATTACTATGACTAATCGACTGCAAATATATATTATTTTTATTTGAGAAGTTCTTCTGATAAAGAAAACATTCAAAGTTTTATTAGTATTTTAATCGAGAACGGTCCAGCACGGCACTATTAATTTGAAGCGGTTGTAAGACTAGATTTAGTTTTTTAATCGAACGTAAACGTAAGAAACCACAATGAAAACATTTGGCAAGCCTTAATACGCGTTTTACTATCGCTGTCGTAGGCCATTGTTGATTCTCACTATGTAGGTTGGCAAAATCTTGAAAGTACCCATTGAAACAATGGTGTACTTTTTATGAAGTTTTCACTTTTTTTTGTAAGAAGGAATTTAAGTTGTTTTAAAGGGGGCAGAGTGATAAAAGTTAATTGTAATATTCTATTATCGTTGTAATTTTTTTTAAATGCCTTAGGCTTCGATATATTTAATAATTGAAGTTAAAAATATACTTAGTAAAGCGATTCTTTCATCATCAGGAATATATGAGTACTAAATATATTTTATATGAATACTAAATATATTTTATTTTTTCTTCGATATATTTTTATAAATATTTTTTAATGTTTTCAGCTTTTAGATGGACTAATAGGTATGTGTAACGCTTCCTAACGAGTCCATGCCTATGTGTAACGCTTCCTAAATTTACAAAAAAATCCGTAGTACATTAGGAATGGTTCGCAGTCATATATACTCATAGTCTATCGAGTCTAAATGTAGAATGCTTTATTTTAACTGAATGCCTAGACTAAAACAATATTTAACCTTTGCCTCAACATTACAAACAGCGACAAACACATAAAATACACAATTTGCATACATTTTAACGATGCATTGTGAATTGGCTATATCCACTAAATAATCGTAGTTCAATACATTAACAAGAATATCGGAACAGGTGTAAAAAAGTTATCTGTGCAATCTGTAGCAGCAGATATCTCTATCAGTTGCTTGCAAAGATAAGTGTGTAGAGCTGTGGGCACTAGGAAAGAGCTATTTGCATATAAAAAAAATTAAGAACATATTACGAAAGGTCTGGGCTATAATCTCTTAGTAATAATATAACATAAAAAGCAATGTAAGTTTGTTTTTTTGTCCTCGATTTTCTCGAAAATTACTAGACCGATTTCGCTGAAAATAGCAGAGTTTATTCTTATTAGTGCCGGGAAGGTTTAGAGAGTTTGAATGAAATACAATATGTTAAACTGTTGCTATAACGTTTTAAAATTAGTATGAAAAACATTGAACCCGCCATGTTTTATTTAGGTTAGCCCATGGATATAAATAACACTCTGGTTAGCCACAGATTGCATATTCAAAATAAAAGGTAGAATATTTTCAAAATGGAAAACACGAGTAGGCACCTACTTAAGAACTTTATGATTTAAATATATTTTGAAAAAATAAACGTTTGGAATGAAATGAAATATTCAAATGAATGTTTCTTTATTTGGAGAGACACTTTCCTTGTCAAATCAATTATGGCACCCTAATAACAAGCAAAAATTCACAACTTCATAACTTTATTAAACAAAAAAAATCCCGATCAAGGCCGGGTACACATCAGCTAGTATAACATAAAAATTATTTTTATATCGAGACCAAGGAACTGGATATTAAAGAAATGGCATTGCGTATGCGCTTCTGATTGACTTGTTCCTGTATCGATTTGTTATCGTCCATTGCCATTACGGACACTCCGTTAGGTTACGGCTATTCGGCCGCTACGGCATCCTACAAATACAGAATATAAAGCAGGCAGAGGAACGGTGGCAAAACTACAAAAAACTTCAGCACTTCTTGTTTTTTTGCTCCGTGGGCTTCATCCTCGACTGATTTCCGGAAGACTTCTTTGTTGCTGGTGATAAATTGTGCAATTCGTATTTTTTGCTTCATTACGCCATGGCTCTAATCCTTCTCTCCACAGCTTTTCAGTTTTGGTTTCTACCTACCTACTTAATACTTTGCTTTTATCAAACCCTTCGTATATAAATACATTATACTCCACATCGGGACCATGTTTGTCATTAAAAAATATGATAACCTATCTATATAAGTATAATCGACAGTGTCGGTATTTTGTCACCGTTCTCGAGCACAAATGCAGATCGACAACGAATAAACAACAGATCACGTATTCGCATTCGAATTATGCAGATTGGGTGTTAAAAAATAACCGAATTGTCGATAAAACGTTTATCGATGGGTCCTGACTACGAACAATATTTTTCAAATGGTAATTTTAATCTATAGTTTGCAACTACGAATATGATGTTTGTAGAATACGAGTACTTAAGACCAATTATAAAATTCTCATCTGCTCGGAGCCAATGGGTCTATAGCATTCCCAAGCTGGGATATGTTGTGATTCCGATGGAGGTGAGGAAGAAAAATAGAAGTTTGGAATGAGGAGGGTTAGGGGCTTAAGTATCTGACTAAATAGGTATGTGATATATATTTTCATGAAAAACAATATTTCAAAAAGGCTAATCTAGTATATTGAAGAACTTACATGGAAGAGGGAGTACATGAGAGCTATATAGATATCGTACCTTATAGTATGTATGTGCATGTTTATTCACTTTTTCCGATACTTCTCACAGTTCTCTTTCGTCGTCAGCCCATCTCTGACTAACCTGTTTATATCAATCCCGACCAAGGACGCCATCTGATGATTGAATTCCAACGATCATCCGTTATCCGTACCACATGCCCTGCATAGTTCCACCTGTGGATTGTGACAGTAATGTCAGGTAACTTTGGCATTGGTTCTAAACCAATCATAGTTTATCCATCTAACAAGGGCATGCCTAACATGGCTCTTTGTGTTATTTCCATATTTGTCACAACGCTCTCAAGAGTCCAAATTTGGGCTTCAAACTTTCATACTGAATAACTATACACGTTTTGAGATATTGAGGAAAAAATTTCTAAAATAGCAAAAGGTTGTTCATTCTAATTGTCCTTTTCTTCCTTCTGTCTAGCTTTTTTTCGTTGTTTAACTTGAATCAAGTATTGTTATATAATAGTGCACATGCTCTATCGATGTTTCCTTAATGCTTTTCCATATGTCTTGGTAGTATATTATGACCTTGGTTTTCAAAATATATATAGTTAATCGGTTAGTTGGTCGAGCGGTCCAAAGCGTCCGGTTTCCATTCAAGCATCGCGGGTTCAATCCGCTGCTAGCTAAGTCTGCCATCATTATACAAGAAACATTTTCCGCTTATAATGATTGTAGTAGAAGGAATTCAAATATTGTTAGTTTATTCGTAACCTGGGAATGTATGTGTTTCTTTATTAAGAAAGGAAAAAATTGAGTTTTCAATAGTTACCTTAAACCCATTTTCCAAGGAACGATACTATAAATATTCATTGTTTTCTATTGGAATTAAATGCGGAAAGGAAGTAGCAAAATGAAGGGGAAAGTTTGGAAGGAAACCCAATTTCCTTCGTTTTATATATAATAAAGCGCCAAATAAAATTAATTGTATTTCGGAGGTTACGTTGACTGCTATGACTAAATATTACCGGACCGGAATAAATTATGAAAATGTCACAATTAGACGGTAAATTTATTTATTTTGGCACTGTACCCACGTAGCCACCCTCTCACGCTATGTTGACAACTGACCGACACATGGCAGGGCATTGCGGAGACGGATACGGGTCTGGGTCGCTGTCCCGACCCGATATGGCCCGGACCCCGGGACCTGATATGGACCCAGCTCGCCACATAAGGACGCCCCAAGTCTCAACGTCATTGTACTTTACTTTCCGTACAGAGATTTTATTGTTATAAATATTACATAGCCTGTTTTGCTTAAATTTAATTATTTAATTATACAATATTTATATTCTCACTATAACTGCAATTTGACAAATCTACATATTTAAATTAAACAACTACTAAGCGTGATTAAAAAAAAAAGAATTATGCATCGTACAAGAGTCCCAACTGCCCAGAAGTAGATATTCTATTTTATCCCCAAATGGGGAATGTTGTCAGGCTGAAGGGAGTGGAAGATGAAGGAGATGGGGCAGAGGAAGGTTGGGTAATAGTAACCAGCTGACTATTTAGATCTAGTCACTAAATATGGCTAAAGACATTTTAAGCAACTTTTTGATTCTCAACGATGGCATTTCACCAGGGCGATATTGAGAAAATCTACATTCGAATAAACTAATAAAAATTCAGACAATAAAAGCAGGCAGCGGTTTACACTTACCAATCGCATTTTTTTAGAGAACATGTAGTTTAGTAATTTTAATAGTGGTTATCAGTCGCATATTAGCCGAATAGTTTTTTTTATATATATTTTAGTTTGTTGTGGAAAAAAATACACAAATGGGCCTCTTTCATTATTTGGAAAAAATCGAATTTATGCCAAAATACATAATATGTTTTTATTCCCAGAATAAATAACACTGTTCTACTGGAAAATAAATAGTTCCGAAAATTGCCTTACTAATTAATATACAGGGTGTATCGGGACGTACCCGACAAACCTTAACCACTGATTTATAGTATATTTGCGCACGTTCCAGAGTGGAAGACACTCTCAGTATCGCCCTGGTAAAAGACCACCATTCAGAATTGAAACGTTACTTGACATGGCTTTTAGCCGTGTTTGGTGACCAGATCTGAATAGCCAGGTATTTCCCCACCTTCCTCTTCCCCTTCTCCTTCCCCTCCTCAATACCTTCAGCCTCACAACATTCCCCAATTGGGGATGCCATAGTCTCACTGGCTCCAGTCGGTTGGGAGCAGTTGGGACTCTTGTCGGTATTCATATAAAAAAAGTGATTCCTGAGCCACTTTGAAAACAAAATAAAACATATATCCCACGCGTCACTGGTCACTAGGACGAGTAATCGCCCAACCCCCAATTAATGTTTTTAAACGGAAAAAAAAGTTATCGTAGACAAAACTGTCGTCTACATGTTTTATTCCAAATAAACTAAGAAATCAGTCATTAAAGTTAGTCGGGCACGTCCTAATACAACCTGTATAAATCCTAGTATTTTCGATAGCATAAAAATATTTTAGCAATCTAGCGAATAAATTAACCAAACCTGCGAGTAATTATTCAGAACTACAATATCAGTAAACTCAAAAATTAAAATATTTCACTGCAAAAGTGTTTTGTGAAGTTAGTCACAAATGAATCAGCTCGCTATTTTGCTCAATTTACTGACCTGTCGTTGCAAATCCACTCGTCATAGCTATTGTAAAACAGGCAATTCCCAAATCAGACTCGCGTAATATCCAGCCGATGACTAAGCATTGCGTCCCAAGGCTTTAGCTATATTAATGGTAGGATGTGCAATACGATGTCGCCTTCTCAGACGAAAACAGTTTAGCAATTCTACTTACCGAAGGCGGTGAATCCTATGCGCGTATGAGTCGTGTGATAAATGAAACGTAATAATTAAAATGAATCGAGCTACCGATAAAACAAACTGCCGGCATCTGTTTTTCCTCCTACATATAATCTGGGCCTCTTCAAGACCCGCTTTTGCAAATCCCTTCCGACAACTATCCTTGATCAACCTCGCAACGCAGCCCAACTATGTTAGGTTTATCTAAAGAAATAATAATTTTTTTTTTTTTAAATTATTTTATGTATCTTAAACAAAGTTACTTAAAATAATATTTCGAAATTAAAGACAACCTTTTACTCCTGGTTTCACGTCAGATTTTTCGTCATCTTTTTTTTCCAATCAAACGAGAGGGTAATATTGATCAGCGTTTCGTCTTTAAAAAAAGTATTTCAAAGCTCCGTAACTCATGATCCAATACGTTGTCTTATAAAACAGATTGGAAGAAGTGTTCAAATTTCATGATTTCATATAAAATTTCATAGTTTTTGATGATTTATAGTCAGAATTATTGCATACCCCTTTAACCCCATTTTGTCCGGTCTCATATTTTGTGTAATGCCCAAGATGATAATAATCAATAGCACGAATATTAAAAGACCACTATATCCCAAAACGATTGTTTTAATCGCTGTTCTTGCCTTGAAACCCTAAGAATTGTGTTTTTGACACCTAGCATTTCCACACTATGCGAGGCGATAAACGAGCACTCCTTTATTCCGTAATACTAATATTCGCCCATACAAATAACATCAACGCTGTTTCCTTGAGTAAAGAAACCTGCGAAACTGCGTTCAACCGTTCACACTGCTTGTATCGTCAATCTGAGGTCCTCCTTACACGGCCAACATTATTGAAGCAATATCGATTTTATTCTATATATTCGTCGTATGGGGGTTATATTATATCAATAATATTAACGGCAATAAAGTAGACGAAAATTGAAATGATTTAAGCTCAATTTATTGAAGCTCTGTCAAAATGATCAAAGCCCTGTCAATATTATTGAACTTGTAAGCGGTATATTGCACGATATTGTTATATTCTTGAGTGCCATTGCCAACGCAATTAGAATAATGTCACATTCATACTCATATTGAGAAAACAATGTGAAAAACAAAATCGCAACTGACAGAATATTGACCAATATTATTGACACGTGTGAGGCGTGCTTCCAATAAACCAGCTTCAATAATATTGCTTTACTTATAAGTTGGTTAAGCGGTTGCCTCAGATAGGCAGAGGTCCTGGGTTCATTTTCTGTCGTTTTTTTTTCGTTTTTATGTTTTGTTTGGGTTATGTTAATATTATTTTCTACAATGATTAAATATTAAAATGCGGTTTTTAAATCTCAATAAAAATAATTAATAATTAAAAATTAGATTTAATTTAAGTTTTCGGATTATATTCATCTAGGATAGTATGAATAATAACCATTTTTATACTTTACATGATCTTTTAAACAAATGTATGGTCTCTTTGATTTTGTGATATCCGCGGATATCAACAATTTTTAAGTGCTTTTATTGTATTAGTCTGTTCTCACCATAACAAAAATGTCCTAATGTTTATTTTTATTATTTTTAACTTGTGAACATAGATCACTACATGCTTTATGTATTGTTATATTATTGTACTGCTATTGTAATGTTTTGTATTATTTTTGTATTATATAATATTGTTGTACTAAGCTCCGGCTGACAAGAATAGCTCTGCAGGAACAAATTCGTACTTCTTACGACATTTTTTAAAAACTTTTTGCAGAAAGCTAATGAAATTCCACAAATCCATTTTTACTATCTTAGAACGACAAATTAATACCATTCGTTATTCCACTCAGCTGCAGAGAGAAAATATTTTTCACCGTTCCATGAGCCCATTAAGGGGTGTCCCAGTAAAACGGTAGCATTAAAAAACTAGTTCTGCTTTGGCTCGTTCGCTTGATTTATCAGTTTAACCATCTGGTGAACAAATAATAGCCGATTGCTTTTCAGCATATTAGCTAGATACCGATTTCCTCCGAGGCACAAACATATTAATTATTTAAATAGATGTGCATTTCTCAAGCAGCTCCACTCCTACTCTATAAACGCTTTACATACCTCGGCTCTTCTGCTAATCAACGTAATGACTATCGGCATCTAGCCATATAGGAATTAACACGTTTTGTAGGCGTTTGTGATCCCAAGGCAATAAACATGTTATTGACAGGAGCGTAAAACTGAAGGGACTGAATTATGTTGGGAGAGGAAGTATCAGTATTACGAAATTTCTATTCCGATGGTTGTAATGAAAGTAGCAAAATAAGTTACCACCTTATTATAAAATAATATCGACCATCTCGTATCGTATCGTACCATCGTATCATCGTATTCAATAATAATTTATATATATTTTTATAAACAATAATTATTAATCTAAAACACTCATCCAAATTGAAAAAACCTTCCGAGCAAAGATAAATGTCGCCGGCAGGACTCGAACCCGCACCCTTCTAATGTCCGGTCAGATGCTCTACCGTTGAGCTACGTCGGTTTATCGCAAACCCGCCAAGTTAATCAATATATACTAGTGTTCCATTCAATAATTACTGTTTTTATTATATTTTCACCTGTAAACATGTAAACAATGCCGGCGACATTTATCTTTGCTCGGAAGGTTTTTTCAATTTGGATGAGTGTTTTAGATTAATAATTATTGTTTATAAAAATAATAATTGTTACCCTTTGCACTATGCACAAAAATCTGGTCTTAAGTTTTAAAGAACTTTAGTTTATCAATTAATTTATATATATATTCACAATCACTTGTTTTATCTCTGTAGAGATGGCACTTATTCTACGACATCCAATCGGTAGTTTATTAATTTTAATAAAATTCATAACTAATTAATGAGGGATTTTGTCATAAACAAAAACTTTAAAAGGTTTTTCTTTATATTAATTAATTAAAAAAATCTTTTATGATATATTCAACGTGTCGATATTTTGCGTTTTTTTTACCAAATAATTTACAATAGAACATGCATCATCTAGTTCTAGTGAGACGGCAATAAACACCCGGGTTGCCGGAAATAAAGTGAAAAAAAAAACTCTGCATAACGTGAATCCGTTGATTATTCCCGGTGAATGAATCGAAGAAAGCGCCGATACGAGCGACGAGCGTGACGCGAGAAGTGGGCACTGGGCACGGGCAGACCCGGCGACCTTCGCGGCCACGACCAGTGTCGCAGGACTCGCCTACGCGGTGCTCCTCGCTGCCCACCAGCCAATGCCGCCTTACCGAGGTAGTCCTACGTCCTCCGAGCCACAACCAGTTATTGCGAATTCCTCGCACGACTGCAGAAAGTGAAAATCTTACCATATTGTATAATAATCAACTTATTCCAGTGACCTCTCCTATAAAAGCATTAGGTATATCTTCTCCCTATGGGTTGTAGACCGGAACAATTCCGAGAAACTTTACTCGTACTGATCACGCAAACCTACGGCTACCGCTAGTTTCATAAATATGGAATAAAAATATAGCGACCTTGAATTGAGTGCCCCTTATGATGTGGCCATTAGGTACCTAATTAAGTGTTCTTTTTATGTAGAGTACAGCATACCACTTTTTGCCATTTGGTTAGAAGAGACTTACGTTTATCGTTATTCGCATCCAGGATATTTCAGGTATAAGCATTTAAATAAATATTTCTTCAAACTTTTGTACTCCAAGTCAATACTGGTTTTAATATCAAGGTGTTCATTCTACACAGAAGAAGGGTGAAATGGTTATTTCTCTCTTTTTCGCCCTCCTGTCCAAATTTTCTAATTCTTGATTTTGCATTCCACAAATCTAAATCTGTTTTGGCCCGCGCCGTTTTTAAATAATGTTTTCGTTTGTTACTAAAAATTCATATGTAAGATAAATATGGTAGGCTTTTAGGTATTTTTGGTTTAGTGCACGATACAAAACGAAAAAAAAACGTTTTGAAGTAGTAGATGACAAAAATGAACATGATACATAGTAGGTAGGTATGTAAGTTTGTAACATATGATATACATATATGTATAATAATACTAATAATATGTAGGTGTTTGCCACACAGAAAATAAAAAGCAACAGGTTTTTTAATTGCAGTAACACAACAAAATAGTTAAATTAAAATAGTAATAATATAATCTGCATAGTACATAATATGCAAGTGTATAATTTATGTTATATAATTGCATGATATAATGAAAAAGCAACGTTGTTTTTATGTTGCGGCTAACATAAGAGTATAAGTAATAAATAACATAAAAGTGCATCATATATAATATAGTGCATGATCCAGAGAAATAAAAAAGGAACAAGTTTTTGGATTATAGCTAGATAAAAAGATAATAAAAATTATCAAAAAATATCATTCCCGTATCTCTTAAACACTGCTAAACTTACATTATATATGTATGTACTTGACGTGAGTTAATTTCTGAGAGCGACAAATGTATGCAGTTGATCCCGGAATTATTGTTGCAGACTAATACATTTCACCGAGTAGTTCGATGGGGTACTTTGAAGCTAATTAGGTGCAGGAGTTCACTACAGTTTTTTTTAAATATTATTTTTCTCTAGTTTTACGATATTGTGTACAGCCAAAATAACCATGTATGACTTGTCATCTTTCTTAATAAACAAAAGTAATGTCAATATTATGTTAAATTAATTCTTGTTTTTCTTCATTTTCGCAGGAACACAGCAATAGACCAATATTTGTGCATGACTGTCCGCCACAGTTCGATGTCCAAACAGGAAAAATGGGTAAGATCTTCTTTCACCTCCACGCACTAATTGAGCGGAGCGATTCACACACTTGAATGTTTATTACAAGAAAGCGAAATATCCAATGTATAAATTACCTATACACTTTACAGCTTCCCCATATAATTATTTTGTGTAATGAATGATTCGATGCTGCTGCGACTTGTCATACTAGTAAAAGCACTAAATTAATTACTCGAGGAAATTGGAAAGTACTAACTTATAGTCATATAAATAATAAGAAAGTGAGGTTAAGAATGTTCACGACGAAAATTCTCATAGCTTTTTTTGAACGACTTTTTAATTTAATAATATTAACTAACTACTTATTTCTGTGCTTCCATAGCAAAATTTATTATTTGAATATTATCACCGAGAAATTAACGTAGTTTTTAAAATTACGAATACGAGTATAACAGTATTCGTGAGAATTATTGATATGAATATGTTCATTTACAGTCTCTTCATTGTTTTTAACGTCTTTTTTAATGTAACAGTATTTATGACTATTTGTTTGCGTGCTTGCCTGTCATGGCATATTACTTGAATAATATCACGATGGAACAAGTATGGTTTTCATAATGACGAGTAGAAGAGTGATCGCTTCAGTAAATTTTTCATGTATTACAAATTCAACATTATCATAAAATGCCATCGCACTGACCGATATTATCTCCGTTATGAAAATTACCTCTTTTACCTTGTCAATGAAAGTGTAGCGTTTATATTGAGATCCACGGCGGAGCCTTATTACTAACACTTGCCATTTTAAATGTACTCTGTGAGTGTCAAATATGTGTTCTGGCGATATGTTACGGGTTCGATTCCTCTTGAATTGTAAGTTGCGTTGTTTTCTTATTGTTATTTGGTTTCGATCATGTGTTTGCGATTAACAGTATAAAACTTCAAATGATGTTTTGTTAAGATAAATTTCAAAAATTAATTATGCATTGGAAAATTTTTGTCATATCTCGTAACAGTTATAAAAATATTAAATATATTGAAATGTTTTTTTCTATAACTATGTTTAAAAAATGGTGATGACTGAGAACTATAATAGGATTCGATCCCTATCAAATAAGGCCCACAAACTTTTTCACATGGATTCTATTAAGCAATAAAATTGAGAGCGGCGATTCGGTTTGAGTATTGTAAATGTCGCAAATATATTTGAGAGAGCTATAAAATGTTTCGTGTGGTGATGTGGGCTTCAATTTTGCGAATAAAACCAAAAAATGAAACAAGGTAATATTTCTCAAGATTTTGTCATGGAACCAAAAATTTCATCAACTCTTTTATCAAACTATATTTTGAATCGAATGGTTTATTCAGCTGTAAAATGGCTATCATTTAAAAGGAAAGTTTTCGGGATGAGATAATACGGTAGGTATGCAGAACTCTCTACGGAAAGCATTCGCTGGGCGCGGCCAGTTACGGAAACCATTAAACATTCCGCCGTAACAATTTCACGTGTTGTGTTGTGTTGTTACCACCGAATCCGTGCCGAAGAGGAAACTTTCAAAAAATGAGCAATAACAGCGGCCGACCGACGCGGCGGCAGGTGGCTCGATTTACGATAAAATTATTTATATAAGTTTTATCGAGTATCGACGTTAGTGGTCACACCCCGCTCGAGGCTGGTCGACGTAGTTACACGTATTGGAATTCCGCGGATAGATCCGTTGTAACCTCTCCCTATTTCACATAAACAACGCGTTTAACAAACAGATAGGTGGTTGCAATAACGATCTCATTAACAATCTGTTGTAGTTCTGATGAATTAGAATAGGCATAAAAAATGTAGCTGAAAAAACTATGTAGTTTCTCATTTTTCACGACAATCGTTCAAAACAATCAATTGCATCTTCGTATGAATACTCGTAGATGGTCGTTTGTGGTTTAATAACTTGACTTGGATCCGGAAAATTAAATAAATCATTCCATTCCAATACAGCTCAGTTATTTTATGCATGAAAAGATTCGTAATATTTGCTGATACGTAATTCAACTAACTTTTAGTTACTATGTGACCTTGCCCGAGATTTCTATACTATTTTATCGAATAAAATAATTTATTGTAACAGCAATAAATTTGAAAAATACAGTTCACACACAATGACGTCTTGTCTAATTTTCTAATAGTTAATTTGATGCAGCAAAACTTCATTGTTCACACATAGTGCACGTTTAATATGAGCACGTTTACATAAACTTTTCTAAAAGGAAAAACATTGTATACAGCTCACCATTCAAGAGTTATTGCTGCTTCAGACATTACGTTTATACAAACAGATTTTCCAATTTACAGTTAAGATTTTCGCACCTTTGTGGAGGTGCAGAAAGAGAATTATCCGGTAACAATCGTATGGAAGGTCTTAAGATTTTACAATAGCGTTTCTTGTCACAGAAATATGATTTACTACAAAGCGAATAGGCATTCGTCAATCGTCGCACAATTCGAAATCTGGAATACCTGTAAAATTGAACTACGGTACTGGGCTGTAGGAATTGACTGTGACTTTGCAGATATATTAGATAAATACATAGCAAAATCGAAACAAGCAGGAATACTAGAGCGGCTTTGTGGAAGTATGTCTAGAATAGTACTACAAATTTACTTGGTTATCTTAATTAATTATTTTGAAATTTTCTACTAATACAAAATATCCTTAAATTTGTAATCAAGTGTTTCTCCAGCGTAGGTTCTAATTTAGCTAAAACAATCACATCCTTATCCTTTTGAGTCAAATGATGCACTTATAATTATAATGTTATATTTATATTTATACGGTTTCAACAGATGATATTAAAGGCATTATAGATTCAATGAAACCTATATTCACTTCCGGATCCGATGCCATTTCAATTAAAATAATGCATTCAACGAGGGATGAGCTACTCCAACGACTTCTTTATCTTGTGAACAGATGTATCAAGGATGGTATCTTTCTTGCCATGCTTAAAATGGGATGTGTTATTTATATAAATCAAATATAAGTAACTACAGACCAATAACAGTATATAATAATCTTTCAAAAATAGTGGAGAATGTTATTAAGAAACAGCCACTCAATATCTTGAAACAAACCACATGCTATATGAAAATCAATACGGTTTCAGAAAAATAGGGTAATATTCCGATGCTATTGCCTCGGTTGTAACTAACTAAGTAATCATCGCGCCGTTTCCCCGCAGGGGTGGGCAGAGAGGACGGACCGCCAAACAACTCGATATTGGCATACAAATCCTGCTCATTCAATCACATTCATACATCGTCTCATGCATTCTCTTATATTATTCCGATTTCTGATATGACCCGACTCAAGTATTTGATTCACTTGATAATGCCATGTCTTCCTCGGGCGTCCCCGGCTTCTTCTTCCATTCACATTCGTGTCATATATTCTTCTTACACTCCTTTCTTCGTTCATTCGATCTACATGCCTAAACCATCTAAGCGTCTCTTTCCTAATCTTACTCATTACGCTTACATCAGTCTTACATTCCTTACGAATATCAATATTTTTCACACGATCATACATGGTTTTACTACACATTCGCCTCAGAGATCTCATTTCTGCTGCATTCAGTTTATTTGCCTCCTTTCTCTGCCAATTCCATGCCTCACTGCCATACATCAGGGTTGGTATCAACACTTCATTGTGAACTTCTTTGGTCAACTTTTTGTTAGCGCCAACAGCGTTCAGTCCTCCGTTAATGGAGTTTCCTGCCTTCACCCTTATTTCAATATCCCTATCAGTCTTTCCATCTCTCGTAAACATACTTCCAAAATATGCAAACTCGTCGACCTCGGTTTTAAATAGTATAAAACAAAATCCCGATAACGGCAGTTAGTATATCGGCATTTGTCTCGATCTATCTAAGACCTTCGAAACAATTGATCACACATACTTTTTAGAAAAGTTCAAAAAGATTGAAAACTTAGGTCGTGGTCTCTTTTATGGAAAGTCGTGGAGGACTGTATTCTAAATAGTTGATGAAGATATGAATCGGATTAAACAATTGCTAGTTTCAAATTCACTAACGTTTAAATTACTCAAAAACTAGATTTATTCATTTTAAAACCCACGACAGAAAAATAATATCAATAAAAATAATATCAAATACCTGAATAGAAAAATTTATAAAAATAGTTTAAACTTATAATGCCCTGAATTTAATAATAATTTTTGGATGATTTGCATAGCGTCGTTTTTTTGTGAATAATCACCTCAGGGGAGCTTTAAATGGCTCTAAAACGATTAAATCCAAATTATGTTTTAATTTTGCATTGAAAATCAGGAAAACTTTGCACTTTGGATAAATTAGGGTCGGTTCAGAAGATCTTTCTTACAACATACATTCCACCAATCTACAGCTAAGATGATTCTTGGCCATAGATATTTCCAATATTTCTCTATAAACTAATATTAAAAACCAATTCCAAATTAACCAACTTCGAAAGAAATGCTAATGCTCTTGAACACCAAATTTATCTATAATGTGTACCTACCTACTCATGTATGTTATATACATAACAGTATACCACCCCAGAAGCCGATTTTTTGTTCTTTGCACCAACTAAATATTTATTACCTTTACTGATTTAATAAAATAAAAACAGTTAAGTACTAACGCATCAGATTTCTTTTTAATATTTTATGCCCTTTCTTATTTATACTTAAACTCAATCTACTACAATCAACAAACCTTTATGTTTCTTTCATTATCTTATGTTATTTTCTAGATTTAAGAGTTTTTATTCCTTCATGTTTTTTTTTTAATTTTCCATATTTTTTTTTTCATGTTGTTTACATATTAACTGAACTTATATGTAATATTTCTATGTTATTCACTCTACTTAATAAAAAGACTTGACTTAATAAATATATACTCGCATACATATCATGTGCAATGTGACCTTGGTACGGGGTACCCCAGTTCGGACACATGTAATGTAATAAAAATACCTTTTAATAAATAAATGTGATATAATGTCTAATATAATACATGACTTGTATTATTTCTACTTTATATGAGATGATAACCGGAATTACTATATTTTTAACTCTTTTCCTTTAGCATTGTAGGTGTATGTTGTAATTTCGTGTCATTTAAAATCACAACCTGTTCAGCCAAACTCGTTATTTTACCGATATTATTAGTGGCCCACATCATTTCACTTGTAGCAATACTTCTCCTATAATGCTTTTATTTTAAATGTTCCATTACAGTTTAAACTGGATAATTTACAACAAATTAATAAACTTTGGCAAAAGTAACTATAATTAGTATCGTTAAAGTGCTGATAAACAATCGAAACTTATTGTG
This sequence comes from Halesus radiatus, assembly GCA_022606495.2. Taxonomy (NCBI): domain Eukaryota; kingdom Metazoa; phylum Arthropoda; class Insecta; order Trichoptera; family Limnephilidae; genus Halesus; species Halesus radiatus. The sequence goes on along the minus strand of JAHDVE020009756.1, from coordinate 100,768 downwards.
TACATTTTTAAAACCCGAACTTTCACAATAACATGTTTTATCTGTAACCTAACACGCATCAAATATCTGCAGGCTTTATATTATCAATTACGCAGCACAAAACCAGCAGAAGATTTTATTTCGACCCCTCCTACGTTTATTATCGTAACTTCAAAATCAGAACTTTACAGTAAATTGGTTTAAAGAGACAGAAGTTCGGTGCAAGTCGAGTTTTTTTATTGTTTAGCACCAAATTTGGGACCTTCATTGTCAATTATGTCCCAAATTTGTTGCAAAGCGATCAAAACCTCAACTTACACCAAACTTGTCTTTTTAAACCACTCTCCTGTAAAACTCCGATTTTGAAGTTACGATACTTTACGTAGGAGGGAGGAGTCGATTTGTAAGCGTTCTACGCTCCTCATAATTCAAAAATTAAGAGGAACGGCTGCGCGGCCTGTGTCATACAAAACTTAATTTTGGATTTCAAGCCAAAATACTCACCTAAACCTAATGGTACATATCTAGTACGGATTAGAAGTAATGTATTTTTTTTGTTTTGCATTATGAAATACAGGCCATTAATGGAATTGATTTTTCGCGATTAGAAACACTTTTAACAATTATTTGGGGGCTAACGGTGATGTAAAAAAAAGTTTTACTTTGAAAATACAATGAAATGTAAAATCAATTTTTTTTAAATATGTTTAAATAAGCATTATGGTGGACTTAAATTAAATTAAAAACGACTAATTTACGTTGGAACACAAATTTGCTCTACAGAATTTAAAATAACGACCCGAAAAAATGTTTTTTTTTTAAATGTTTTGTTTTTATATGTTTATTTACATAATCATATTTACATAGTAAATATGATATATTTTTTTTTTTTAAATACAATAAATCCGAAAATAATTTTCTATGTGGCTTCTAAAATTAAGGAAAAAAAAATCACCTCACAATTAAAAACAAAAAATAAATAAAATACTTCTCAGACGTACTAGATATTTACTAAACCTTTAATTTAAAAAATATGTCATTCAGTTTGGATGGATATTTTGGCCTCAAATCCAAAAATGGATGCAACAGGGAGCGCAGCCGTTCCTCTTAAGTTGGTTGTCCATTATAATAAAATAATAAGAAATACAAAAAAAACGTTATGCTTCCGTCGTAATATGAATTGATGATGAAAATAAATAAAAAAGTTTAAAAAAAAATGTTATTAGGTATTTTCAGTCACAGATGAATTCTAGTGTCCAGTTTTAATGAATGAAGAATGTTCACTCGGTGATTTGACCAATCAGTTTTGTGCGTATTTTGAGTAATGATTTGCTGGGAAATGTTCCGTGGGAATAACGAGATAATAACAACGATGCGTTGTTTTCACGAAAGTCACCGTAATGATGTTTGATTGTGCGTGTTCATGTGGATAGCAGAGCAATGTAAATACCATTTGTTGTTTATAAACACTTCTAATCTTTTGAAGTTTCTTTGTGTTTTTGGGTGTTCTTGTTGTTTTTTGCTGTTTCTTATTATGTGACCAGCTGACAAGTACATTGCATGGCCGTTATGCTTGTCAGGTGATCACAATTTGTTCAAAAGCTGAAACGGGCCTAGAATTGGCGTTTAACGGAAAATATTCAAAAAAAAAACTAATTTTATTTATTGACGCTTTGATGAAAATGTTACATGTGAATATCGGTGAAACAACTGGCCCACTGTTTCTGGTTTCTGCTTCTCTTTGATTTTTAACGGTTTCTTATTGCTATTTACTGTTTCATGGTTTTCTTATTATTTTCTGTTATTTAACTATGTTTTTTCGCTGTTTATTTACGTATTTTGCTGTTTTTTTCTGTTTATTGTTTTCTTTTGCTGTTTCTTGCGTGAGTAAAGTGTATTACGTGACTGTTGGGCCATTGCTCGTTGCAGGAGACCGCTGGTTCGTGTCGTGTCTCGGCGTGCTGTACCTCAGCAAGGGCCTGTTCTACCGCGTGGTACCGGCCGACCAACGCTTCGAGGAGTCGTACTGCGGCGTGTTCCGCTTCCGCCTCTGGTGGTGCGGCGAGTGGCTCGAGGTCCTGGTGGACGACCGCCTGCCCACCGTTAACGGGAAGCTGGCCTTCCTGCACTGCGCCAACTCGGACCAGTTCTGGCCGGGACTGCTGGAGAAGGCCTACGCTAAGTAAGGGTTTATTTAGTTACCTACTTTTCCAGAACATATCTACCATTATATTGCTCATACTCAACCTTTACGATCATCATGGATAATAGAAACAAAGGAGTGATCACCCAGCAAGTTTTGTCAGAATGTCGTTATTCTCACCTTATATCTAGCTCATAGGTAATACAGGCATAACATATTACGTAGGTATTCCATCGTCATATAAGACGGATACCTTGCACCGAAGGTTTGATACATACCTGTATGGCCAACAACTCAGAAATCCGACAAATCAATATCCGACATTTCTTGAGAACGAGAGTAGCGGGAATGAGAGAAAGATCAATAACTCCGGAAACGTCCTCATATCGGAATCTTATTCAATTTAACTTTACATTTATATATTTATTGATATTACTATGTATGTTAATACTCTATATAGGATGTGTGGGATTGCACGAATCTCCCCATACCAGAAATAAAAACCATTATTTTTATTATTGTTAACATTTAGGAAAACTCATCTATATTCAAAGTACCTACCCTTGAGAGGATGTTCCACATAAATAGCGACATACAAATTAGTAACGATTTAAAAAAAATCTATTTTCTATAGTAAATGTAAAAACTGTATACCTAATTTTAGGTATAGTTTGTCCAGTATCCATATATTATAAGTCTGTGTTTACATTTTCCTGAAACAATTGAAGTTTTATAAATGCGTGTTCTAGATTGCACGGGTCCTACGAGGCTCTGAAGTACGGCACCCTGCTGGACGGGCTGGCGGACCTCACTGGGGGCATCACGGAGAGCATAGTTCTCAAACCAGATCCGCCAATCACCAGCAAGTTTCTCAAAAATCTGTTAGATATGACAAGCATCATCACCTGCACTGTACAGAATCCGACACAAACGGTAAGGAAATATTATGTATTTTCTGGAACGAGCTTGATTTGATTGGTGTCTGCAGATTACGCCTGATTTTGCCAACATAATCGGAAAATTAAGGACGAATGAAACTTTAACAGAAATCTCAGCTAAAAAGGGTGTAATTTTTGGGGATTCAGAACGATACTGGTTGAGGCAGGGTTAAGGGAAAGAAATTATTATATTCAAATATGGGAAAGACTTAAAAATACCGATAATTTTGAACTGACAAAGCCTCCACCAATACATATGGATACTATTTGGGTGAAATACGCATGTAGGTATTGTAGTTTTGGGCCTGCCGGTAGAGTTAAGTTACATTTTTTCCAATTTATTAGTTGTTTAAATTTTATTGTTGGAATTTCCGCAATCGGAAAATAACCTTTAATTTTCTTTTACTATCGAAAAAAGCAGAAAAATCACTTTTTTTTGTTTTTTCTTTTTTGAAGGTTTTCTGATGCGATTATTTGTGGATGGTTTGATATTAGTCAATACCTTATTATATTTTGATCAACGTTTGTCATATTTACGATGTTTTGCAAAATTTGTAATTGACGCTCAGGTACATATTTATGGTCCCTTTGGCTTCCGTAACTCAGGTACTCAATGGACAGATATAAAGTGAGGAGTATCAGAATATTATAATTATATTATGCGGAAGGAGGAAGAAGTTGGGGAGGTGAATATAGGGACAAAATTACAGATGATATGGGTATAAAATGTGGGTAAAACAATAAGTGTGCGTATTGTGTGCAAGACTGTACGTACAGAGTTGTGTGTCATCTGCGTCTACCTCTGCAGGGAATTGTAAAGAAGATAAGACAGTAGTTAATAAAATACGTATTTATTGGGCAGCATTTTTTATTACGGGGAACTTAATCATCACCAGACAGAAATTTGAATGCATTATTTGTATTGGAGGAGCCTCCATTATTCCATTGTCATATTGTGCATAAAAGGATTTGCTGAAGTACGAGGACGTGGATTGATTGACTAATTATTCGATTACATACCGAGTTCTCGGTAGGTCCCTACAGTAAATTCATTATTACAGACCGTATTTCTGTGTGGGAAATTTTACTACTTATTTTTAGGATAACCCGGGTCATACTGAGTCTTTGTGTTTGGGAAATAATATACTTATCTTTTTTATTTAAATACTTATTTTTTAAAGGGTAACAATTATTTTTATAAACAATAATTATTAGCCTGAAACACTCATCCAAATTGAAAAAACCTTCCGAGAAAAGATAAATGTCGCCGACAGGACTCGAACCTGCACCCTTCTGATTGCCGGTCAGATGCTCTACCGTTGAGCTACGTCGGCTTATCGCAAACCCGCCAAGTTAATCAATATATACTAGTGTTTCTCGGAAGGTTTTTTCAATTTGGATGAGTGTTTCAGGCTAATAATTATTGTTTATAAAAATAATTGTTACCCTTTGCGCTATGCACAAAAATCTTGTCTTAAAAACTTTAGTTTATCAATTAATATTTATTTTTTAATTTATAAGTTTTGGTACAGAGATAACAATATTTTCAACTGCCAAACGAGGCACATGCCCGTATTATGGTAGTTGGAATTTAATTATAATTTTTAATTTGCTGATTATTCCATTACAGATGCGAACTCCCCCGGAAAAACTAGCAAATGGAATCCAACATGGCTGTAATTATAGACTTTATGCTGTGGAAAGGGTGAGTCTCAAATTATTATGAATTCAATTAAAAAAATCTAAAGTGTCTGCTTCGTATTCGAGTTAGTATGTATTATCAAACATGAATATTGATTCAAAATCACCAAGGGAATTGACCTCACGACGTCTGGATGGGACCCAGACGCGATGCCAACTCAGCCACTAACAGGTCGTATTAAAATTAAGTTAAAAGTTAAAAGCAACTCATTTCGGAAACCACCATTCCTTCTCCGGCTGAGCGGCCTGTTTCAAGCAAAACTTAATTTTGGATTTGAGGTCAAAACACTCCCCTAAACCCAATGATATATATTTTTTAATTAAAGGTTTAGTAAATATCTAGTATGAGAAGTATTTTATTTATTTTTGGCATTGCTAAATATGATATTTTAATTTAATTTTTTTTTTTTTTTTATATTCTATTTCTGCATCATGTAATTTTTTATTATTTTTTAAATGTATTCTTTTTATATAGCAGACAGAGTATTGCACTCACTGCGTTGTTGTGCTGAAATAAAGACATTATTAATATTATTTTAATTAAAGGAATTGATTTTTCGCGATTTAAGAGGCATCTTTAATAATAATAATAATACTTGGATGACTTGTATAGTGCCATTTTTGCGAAAAATCACCTTAAGGGCGCTGTACAAATACTACTTGCTAGGGTTTATCTTATTATGTATATATTCAGAAAACATACTTAGCTGGTAGGGCACTCCAGATTAAAACGTTAAATTACAATGTTTTGGGCTGAGATGCACGCACAGGACACATATATTAGAAAACACTGCACATTGCATGACATTGAAGTTACTGTTTAAATCCTATTTGTCATTGATATTATACTTACTAGAAGATTATTGGCAAAAGAATAGTAGGTATTTATTTTAAACATTATTTTATTTAAGATTTTTGATACTAATTATTTACATTTACAAATATTTCAATTATTTTTTTATTAGGTAACATTCATGGATATGTCCGAAGAAATGAGTTTTCCTCTGAAAACAATTTTTTGGGGGCTAACAATGATTTAAAAAAAGTTTTACTCCATCTGCTTTGAAAATATAATGAAATATAAAATAAAATTAAAAAAAAAAAAAATTAAAATAAGTATAATGGTGAACATTAAATTAAAATAAAGACGACCAATTTACGTTCCAACACAAATTTGCAATACATAATTTAAAATTTTGACCCAATAAACCTTTTTTTTAATGGTTTGTTTTTATATTTTTATGTACGTAATCATATTTACAAAGCAAATATGATATTTTAAAAAAAAAACAATAAACCCGCAAATAATTTATTTTTATTAAAATTATTTTTTTTCATGGCCTATACTTCAAAATTTAAAACAAAATACTTTACCACTACTAGATGTTTACTAAACCTTTAATTTTTAAAATGTATCATTCAGTTTGGATGGGTATTTTGGACTCAAATCCAAAATTAAATTATGTATGAAACAGGCAACTCTTAAACTTAATAATAAATACAGTTGAAGGATGACGTTTGTACAATAAATAAATTAAATATTGTGCTGTAATTAAAATAAATTGTAATGATTACATTCTAATTAATATATTTATCTCTAGTATATAGATGTACAAATTTTGCAATAAACATTTGAATACCATACAAATGTATCAACTGTCCGGAACTAGTAGGAATAAATACATTAAAAACCAAAAATTAAAATAGATAGCTATCTCAAATATCGTAATTCATAATAAATTAATGGTAAATTGTTAGATAGCATATCACTTCCTTAAATATTTTACGATATAAAGGTTTTCAAATAAAATTTTAATTCAATCATCTCTTTGTATTTTATAAAACGTAAACCATTTTATAAATAAATCATGAAGTGCACAAACAAATCAATTTTTGCATTTCTAAGGTAAAACCAATGAACATCATTCTGAAATATTCAAAAAAAAATTTTTTGTGTGGCTGAACCAAAATATTGAAGACGGACAAAAGTTTGTCCGTCTGTCTGTCTTCAATGTTTTGAATGAGCCACCTGAGTGGCTGATTCAAAACATTCAAGACAGACTCCGTTGACTTCTTGCAAAACAGAACAGAAATATTTTTATCATGGCATGCAGAAATTCAGTTGATGATTATTAACTGAGAAATTAATGTCTAAACTCTTTTCTAAGGCTAATATTTATGTATCAGACGACTTACCAAAAACTTTATTGAGCCGAGAAGGATTTAATTAAGAATTTTTTGGTACAATAACTGACGATTCAGATTATATTCCATTGCTACTTCAATACCTCGTTCACTACAAAAAAAACTTGTCCCTCCGCTGTTGTTAAAGAGTTGTTCTTCTACTTTTTCACCAGAATTACTGCAAACTTTTTGATATTTTACTAAGCCAAGTGGGCCGTACGTTGTGCATCACTGTTTTAGTTCCTCGGTAAGTTAATGTGAATCTGTACAAAAAGATTAAGTATAAATACAAACTATCGATCCTACTTAGGTTTACAGTAAAAACATAAACACTTGCCTGTTGTGAAAATGGAATAAATCAGCACCCATTATAAGTATTGAAGTCCATGCGTCTGACTGCTAGTCGAACGTCATACCTATCGAGCTATCAAACACCTCGATTATACACATCTCACATCTTCTTCCCCCTGTCCTATTTGGGTCGGGTACCCATCGCATCGACAGGGCGACTCCGGGCGTCCCTGTCCTGCGCTACTTTAGTGCCCTCCGTCTATAGCAGGCCCGGCCTCTTCTCATGCTCATCCTCATTTCTGCCGCCGTGTACTCATCGTTGAAGCGGTTGATCCACTCTTGTAGCCCCTCCTGGGACATGGTTAATCTTGCGATGTTATCAGTAAGTAATATTGAGGTGTTTTCTGTATCGCCAACTATTGCCGCATCTGGTGTTTGGCTGTTTCAGCTGATTTGGTTTATGAAGATAGTGAGAAGGATTGGCGATATAGAGCACCCTTATCTAAGGCCAATTTCCACTTGAAATTCTTTCGAAACTTTACTGTTAATATGGACGCTACTGCTACTTTTTTGTATAGGGAAGCTATACCTTTTAGCAGTTACCTTCAACTCAGTATTTTTAAGTTTTTTCTAGTGTAGATTTCTCCTGGTTGGCTAACAAGTGTGATTTCTCGGCAATTGAAGTATGCTTTCTGGTCCTGTTTTTTTAAATATTAAAACTACAATTTCTATCCTCTAGGCTTTTAAGGCCTATCATCTGTTATTCTTATTGTTAAATTGATATATTTTTCTTATATTTCAGGTTGAAGCATTTTCTGGGGACACAACTTGTTTGGTCAAATTACGTAATCCACTCGGACCGGGCGGAGAGTATGTGGGCCCATGGTCGCTATCCGGCTCAACCGAATGGGACAACGTCTCACCAGAGGAGAAAACCAGAATCGGGCTGAGTTACTTGGCCGACGGGGAGTTCTTCACGCCCTTCACAGAGTTCATAAAAACTTTCACACACCTGGAAGTCGTACACTTGGATAAGGATACCAGCAGAGACGAACCATCGCTGAAGGGGAAGAACACGTGGCAGCTGAAACTATATCAAGGCGCTTGGAGGAAGGGGGTTTCTGCAGGAGGGTGCAGAAATAATTCAGGTGAATAACCTTTTTTAAGAGTATTTACTACCTTATAATTATGTATATGGTACGCTCTTTTTAACTCAGCATAGCTTGTTCTAAAAAGATAGTAAGTCGATACTCGCTGTAGTACCGACTGTAGGTTCTCTAATGTTGTGTCTCTCTAGCATTTTGAACCCTTTCTTGCCGGTGCTGTTAACTGATTTGATGTCTCTAAATATTCCAAACAAAGACTTCATATTTTAGGTGTTCCTGACCAATATTTTAGTGTCGTATTGAGCCCACGATGTCTGGGTGGTAATCCAACGCATTTGTCAACTCAGCCACTAGCCAGTTTTCATTATTCTTCTTTTGACTCCAATAGTTCACACCAATTTCACTCAGACTATTCGGTCTCTTGAAACACTGCCCAACCATGTTTGAGGCAGGTAGCAGAAAGACACTTCTTGATTCTAAATTCCTTTCATTTTCAAGCATTTCTCCTTAAGACTCCCCATTGATCTTCATCAATTGATACAAATATCATATCAGAACCCTGTACCGATTCATGATAATCTTCTTAAAAATGTATTAACCTTTTTTAAATAAATTCAATAACATATTAAAAAATGTGAATAAGTGGGTTTTATAATGTAAACATACATTTTTTGCTTGCAAAGTGCCAACAGTGGTCTAGATCAGATCTCACACAAAATTTATTGAAAAACTGGTATATCTAAAGGCACTCAACTCTATATTGAGGAAAGGTAATTAAGAATGTATGCTAAGAAAGGAAATCAAAGACTTTATAGTGCTCGCATGTGTCCTCTTATGGTTGTATTCTCCGTCTTTAGTCTATCCATTGATGGGTATAAGCAGTAGAAAATTGTAAGAACACTTATAGTAAAAGCCTCCTTTCTGCCCTTCAATATTCTCTTTTTTGCATCATACAGCCTGCCATTTGAATCCTCTACTTCTTTTTCAGTCATCGCTTCATCTCTGTGATGGTTTTCACTCTTCCTGTTGGCCTTAAATCTACTGTTCTTCAGTTAATCAGATTGGACCTTCATAATTTTTTTTCCCTGGCTACTTAGCATTAGCCACCCATTATTTATCCTTTTAACAATACCAGTGACAAGAAAATGATTTTAAAGCTATTCTTTTATCTTACAGCTTTTTTCTCCTAAACGTATTACGCATATGTATGTAGATACATGTATTTTTAAACTTATATTAATTACTACTAGTAGGTTAACAGGAGAGTTTTAATCTCTTAATTAATAACCGTTTATTTTTATTTTCAGATACATTCCACATTAACCCGCAAATTCAATTGACTCTCACCGAAGTAGAAGAGGTGGTAATTTCCTTAAACCAGCATAGCATAATGGAGCCAAAAGTGATTGGCTTCAGTGCCTATACTTTACCAAACAACTGGTCAGAAACTATTCAAAAGCCGTACTTCAAGAAAAACAAGTCTGTTGCAAACTCGCAATACACAAACAGTAGACAAGTGAGCCATCGATGCCAACTGGATGATGGTTCATACGTCATTTTGCCTACCACATTTGAACCTGGTGAAGAATCGGGATTCACGCTGAGAGTATACTCAATGGAAGCTTTAAAACTAAGACTTCTGGATATCAACCCGCTGGTGTTGAAGTCGGCTGTGATTAAAGCGCCATCTCTGTTGGACACCAAAAGCTTCCTGCAGTATGAAGCTGTCTTTTTGCAGTTGGCAGATGAGCACCGAACTGTGAACGCTTTTGAATTGCAAGAACTCCTAGATGCGTGTTTGCCAAATGACTACATTAAAAGCTGTGCCTCAATTGAAGTTTGCAGACAAGTTGTTCTTGCATTAGATGTATCCTTTTCTACGAATTATGATTATACTACATTATTATTTAGAATAGTATGAGGAAGTCTCACCTACCCTTTACACCTTCTTATATAATGGATGAAATGCATTATGTACTCGTATATAATCACATATTATAATTAACAGCATCATCAGGTAGATTCAACACCGTCAAACTCAAAGACTGGAGATTGCATGTTCGATATCTGCTGAAGTGTAAACATGTTTGGAAATGATTTTTCAGTGCAAATATGTATGGCAATTCTTGTCTGGTTTTTGTGATTTCGATAATTTGTGTGTTAAAGTTTAAAAAAATCTTTACAAAAATGATCTCCAGCTATTGTTAGGAACTTAATAAATATTTCATTTATTCATGGATGAAATAATTTAATTTTTCTTTAGAGGCATTTAGTAATTATGTAATCCATAGATTTGGAATCTCCCGCCTACGGAACTCTATGAATAGCAGCTCTCATATATAGAAAATTAATTATTATTTATGATGGTATCAATACCATAAGACAGACCATCATCATCATCGCTATGCTATGCAGGGTGAGATTTGGCCTCCTCCTCAAATGTTCTCCACTGGCTGCGGTCCCTCACCATTCGCCTCCAGTCCTACATCCTCCCAGTACTGCTCAAACCATCTTCTATCCACCTCTTTCATTTATTTCTACCCTTACCTTTATCAGAAATCATTATTAAAACTCTTCTCTAAACGAACATAGTAAAGTTAAAAACAAATGTGCATTCCCTATTTAGTCCACCGGATGCTTTAATAGTTATTGTTACTCAGACGCGACACTAATAGTTTGCTATTATTTAGAGTAATAGTCAGATAGAGATAGAAAGAACAAGGATCGTATATTCTATCCAGCATCAAAGAAGTTGAATTAATAAGCTGACATAAATTTCCTTAACAGAATATGTAATACAGAGTACAGGAAGTGGCAGACTGAAGTTTGTAGATTTCAAAGACCTGATGTGCAGCCTGAAGCACTGGCAGACCGCCTTCAAGAACCACACCAAGGAGAAGACGGGGGTCCTCCGGGCCGAGCGGCTGAGGGACGCAATCCTGGAGCTCGGCTACCAAGTCAGCATCGATGTCCTTTCCACACTTATTCTGCGATACATGAGAAAAGATGGGACTTTGAGGTTTGGAGACTTTGTACTGGCAATTCTGCACCTCCATGTGGCTTTTGGTAAGTGAATTAATGATAATTTAAATATTCATAACTTTTGTAACATCTTTGTGATAGAATTCACTCTAAGGACAAATAAAAATTATTGTCGGAGCCAACCACATTCTGTTGCATTCGATAAACACTTACGTATTTTAATTATTTTATCCAATATTGCCGAGGAATACCTAAAATATGAACTCTGTGTTTAGTATATTCACGGAGATATTGAAATAATTATAGACATGTCAAATCAGTTGACAGCACCGGCAAAGTTAAGTGCCCTAAAATTGTGCACTTAATTTAATGTACAATTTTAGGCATAAATATTCAGTATGGGAATATACTTATGCAACCTTTTAATAGAAAATGTATAAATATCAAACAGAGATCCTCTCAAATATTGTTTGTATAACATGTACGTTAGGAATGCTGTTTTTTTTTTTTATATTTGAATACCGCACAAGAGTCCTAACCGCTCCTCAACATCTGGAGCCATGGAGACTATGGCATCCCCAATCGGGGTATGCTGTGAGGCTGAAGGTAGTGGGGAAGGGAAAGAGGAAGGTGGGGAAGTATCTGGCTATTCAGATCTGGTCACCAAACATGGTTTACGCCATTTCAAGCAATGTTTAAATTCTGAATTGTGGTCTTTTACCAGGGCTAAACTGAGAATATCTCCCACTCTGGAATGTGCCGCAAATATACTATATATTATTTTTGATGAATTATGTAGTTGTGAAACAACATATTTCAATTAAATTAAGTTTATTTGCGCACGCTAGGATTCGAACCCGCGACCTCCGGATTCATAGTTGAGAGCCTTGCCCCTAGACTACAGACTGTATTAAGAATATTCATACAATAAGCATGACGTCTCATACCTTTCTAAAGTATAATATGGTATCTGTCTGTAGATACAGAGCTGTTAAAGAAGGATATCGATAACTTAGATTTATTTTAATATTTGTTCTTATTCACAGCCATGTTCCAGTCAAAAGACCCCCTGCAAAGTGGAAGCATAAAGTTATCTTTATCGGAGGTAAGATCTTGTTAATTATTTAGTTTGTATAAGCTCAAATTCTTCATAATTTTTTTTTTTCAACCTCATAAGCCTACATAACATTAAAGAAGATTTTTTTTTTTGTGTTAAGGAACTGCAGTCCAATTTTTTTTATCAATAAGGGCCTTCAAATTTAAATACCAGTATATTTTGTTAAGTTAGTTTTCATAGTTAAAATAATTTTCAAGTTTCAATTTTTCAAAGCCTGTCAAAATGCTCCAAATCTATGGCCGGTCGGTTTTGATTAGTTTTGAGATCAGAATGTCAAAAGTCAAAGCAATACTTTACCGTGTATAATTTTATATTTTATTCATAGTAAACATTGTATTTTTTTTAAATTTGTAATGCGGATTACAAATCTTTGGTTATGTTTATTTACAAAAACGCAACAATAAATGATTAAACATGCTTTTCTCCACTTTAAAAATCATATTTGTATTTTAAATATTTTGTAAAACATACAATGGGACGGTCAGAAAAAAGTAATATTTCTGATTAGATTTTGATAAATGATAAGCCTATGTAAATTTATAAAATATTCAATAAACATTCTTCTATTTAAAAACATTATGTTTATCGTATTGCGTAATAATAATATTATCATTATTTTGAATTAATTAATAATAACTCTCCGACGTCCCTCTCCCCGTTAATGATCATTGTTGCAGCCAGCTGAATAAATGATCTACAGGTTTTTAGAAATTTCTCACATTTTTTAAATTTTTCCATTATAATTTTTGGTTTTCGTTTCAGTGGCTGAAGTCAGCATTGATGTGCTGAACATGACCCGAAGTCATATTTGATGTTCCGTGCATGACCTGAAGTCAGCCTTGATGTTGTTTTAACGAGACCTGAAGTCAGTGTTAATGTCCTGAAGTGGACTTGAAGTCTTGAATGGTGCCTTAATATAAGTTCGAAAGGTTTCTTGAGATTTAAATTATAATGGTGTTTGTTTGAAATACATGACTCTCAATTCATAGCTATGAACTCAATGTCATATATTTGTGGCTAATATGTAATAAAGTGATCTTAGTGTAATTGAACATGTTTAAAAATGTCTCAGTGTGATACTTGGTAATATAGACTTTATTAAAATTAAGAACGTTATTGCTGCTGTTAGCGCAAACTGACAAATTAATATTGTTAATTTTATTTCCACAATAAAGTGACATGACATCAATATCATTCTTTGTATAGTACATCATTCCTCACAAACATAAAGTCTTAAAAATGTTACCATCATCATCGGCTCTTTACGCTCTTAGTCTCAGAGCAATGATTTACCTGTACAACTGAACTGTGCTAAATGCCTCACAGCACCGATCTGCCACAGCAAACTTAGATGTATCACATAAAAAATAATGAAATAGGAAGTGTCGTGAAAAAAACAGACAGACCCTTTTTCATCCAAATGCATAAATATATTTAAAAAACATTGACTTTATCGACGCCAAAACTTTGCAATCCAACTGTTAAGACGTCTGCGTACTGGGCACAACCGCTCGAAACCCAACTCCCTGGACGTTCACATTCAACGGGTTAAACAAAATGTAGAACAATGAAGTGTATGAATAAAATAAATGTAATTACTATTATTATTCACGAAATCGATGCACAGACCGCTCGATAAGAGCCGACGCCCATGTCTGAATAACAGGGATATCGACAGTGTTAAATGTTAACAAAAAAGAAAATCCAGACCACCGGCCACGGATAAATACGATTTAAGAACATAAACAGAATGTTATTTTAAAAATTTTATGAATGGCATTAGCAAAATAAAAGTTTGAATTGGTGTGAAGATATTACAAACATAGACCACAGAATCATGACTTTATCGATGCCAAAAGTTCGCAACATAACTATTGTGACATCCGCGTACAAAAGATTAATGATTATTTTTGGATTTTTAATCATTGAAGATAATATTAACAACTCTCAAAATGAAACAAGAAACCGAAAAGACAAAAAAAAGAAAAAGGTACCGGTACCAACTAAGACTCGAACCCAGGACTTCGTAGTCTATCCGGGAACTTGCGCTCTAATCTACTGAGCTACAGCTACCCCGATCCGTCCCATCATTTTTATCAGAATCATACTTCGGGGTATCATACTTACGGTTCAGATAAGAAAAGAAAAGAAAAAGGTAACGGTAGCAACTGTGACTCGAACCCAGGACTTTGTAGTCTATCCGGGACCTTGCGCTCTAATCTACTGAGCTACAGCTACCCCGATCTGTCCCATCATTTTTATCGGAATCATACTTCGGGGTAGCATACTTACGGTTCGAGTCCCAGCTGCTACCATTACCTTTTTCTTTTCTGTATATTTTAGGTTTCATGTTTCATTTTGAGAGTTGTTAATATTATCATCAATGATTAAAAAATATATTACAATGAGGTTTATAAGATTTAATAAGTAATTCCAAAATTGATGTTTATTATGGGGATTTCATTTGAGCCAATTGGACAAGTCGGTCCACTCGTAAACATTCAAATAATAATAATAATTTATGTTTTCCTTGTTTATACGGCAGGAAACTATAAACCTTTAGAATAAAAACATATATAAAAAGTGTCAATTAAGACACACAATTCTTGTATTTTGATATCTCTTTCAAAATAAAGAGGGAAAGGGGGTTCATTATACGAGTATATCAAGAAAACAATGAAAAAATATGTGTTGTCAATATATATTTTTCAAGTTTTACGTACTGATTTACCAAAAAAATAGAACATTGGGAATGATAATTTCTAAGAGTATGTAAAACGAGCTTACCACGTGGCAGTCCCTTTCCTCACCCCCCTTCGTTCCGGACTGCACTAGGGAATGTTTTTTTGTTTGTGGTCGAACTATTTGCTATTAAGTGAATAGCTAGGTCAAGTGAATATTTTTCACATCAATACCAAATGGTGTTCAGGGTAACGAGAAAGCCGATTCTCTCGCTAAACTTGGAACAATTTCCGGCTTTTATCCCTTAGATTTTAGAATTCCTATCTCTGACGTCATCCCTACTCTTATATCTAACATGATTCACTCCTGGGAAGAAAATTGAGCTAATTCGAAAACCCGAACTGGTGCTTTTTACGCTGGAATACAAAACCACATCCCATGTAAACCTTGGTTCCACGGCAAGAAAAAATCCAAAAGATTTATTTCCTCTATCTCAAGAATGAGAATTGGTCACTGTTCTATAGCATCACATTTGTTTAAAATCCATGTCGTAGATAGTCCACTCTGCCAGTGCGGCGTGGAAAATGAGATCCTTGACCATGTATTTTTTTATTGTAAAAATCGTTCGTCCTTCAAAGGCATTTACCGTTTACTTCTTAAAATCACCCACCAATCTCCCCTTAGTATCCCATATTTACTGTCTCTCAACAATTCTCGCGTTTTCTCAGTTCTATACAAGTTCGTAAACTTGGATGACTTCAATATTTGACATCTCCTATTCCCTTATAGACTTTACATAAAAATACAAACATTTGCTTAATTTTAATGGCACATAGCACTCTCCTTAGGGTGAATTGCCTTATACAAAAATAAAATAAAAAAATGGTGTTCATGAAAGACTACGTCAAATTCTAAGAATAATTTTTTTCTATTGGTTATTTTTTGAAAAATGGTATATTTGAATAGTTTTTTCAAATATACCGTTTATTATATGTTAAATCAAAATAAAAATAAAACTATGTGGAAGAAGCACGCAGGCCATACAAAATTATCGCATAAACATGGTGTTCTTTATGCCTTTTTCACCAGCCAATGCAAAGTATTTTGAATAATCTAACATATTTAACTAACATATCTAACATAATCTAACATATACACGTAGCGACATCTATTGGGATTATGAAGAAACACTATTATGTATATTACAGTTTACAGATATTAAGTATTTTACAGTGATCTTCCTTAAAACCTGTTCTATTTTTATTAAAAGATTCGAAGTCTGCTGGAAAACGCCATACTAACACCGTCCAGCATATAAAAAGTTTAAAAACAGAAAAAATTATGAAAATTAAGATCAGTCATTTTTCCCACCCAGTCAACCTCTCAAATTTGGAAGTCAAACATAATACACATTTCAACATAAAAAAATTTTTGATCTAAAATTGGTGTTGCAGTAATGAAAATTATTATTTCCATTTTATTATTTCTAGAATATGTTGACAGACAATGTAGGTGCACTGATTCATTTGGAAATAATATACATATTATTTATCAATAAAAGAGATTAAGTAAAATAAATATTACACTTTATTATAATAATGTACATTACAAGATAATAAATACATACATACAATATGAATTTAGTACCTGCTAAAAATGTTAAGTTCTTCAAAATAATGAAAAAGTTTTACAAATTTATGTTTTACAGATATATTTTTCAAATTTAATCAATATGTAGTTACAATATTCACTTGCTTAGAATACATAAATGTATATTATATACAATATATAATTAACGGTCACATCAGAATGTGTAAATTGCATTTGCAAATGAAGGTGTCATTATTAAATGTCACATTCTGAAAAGATCCGCAATAATCTAGCTACACAATGTTGAAAGCGAAACATGTAAGTTGATTCACCCTTTAAATGTTTAACACATAGTTAAATAACATTAATAATAAAAACTATTATTTAAATGGAATGACTGCAAATTTGCAAATAGGAATGATATGGTGACTTCATTCATCTGGGATTACACAGGGACGTTTAGTATACCACGATATTAAAACAAGTAATACATAGTTTCATATAATATATATAGTTGTATCGGGAGATCATTCATTCTTCATCGAGATGGATTTGGTGAGGGTCATGTAATAGAAATCTAATATTGTGCAAACATCAGAATAGCGCTACAAATATAAATATTTCCTTTGAATTATATGAAAACTCCCATGCAGAAGCATCTACAGAAAGAAAATTCATTTAATTCACTTATTTATCGTATTCACAGCACTTTTGATGATGACACAACTTCGCTAAATTAACAATACAGGAAATTATTTTAAGAACATTGAATACATTAACGTACTGTAAACAGTTAACATCTATTAAACACCCATTATATTTTATATTTGAATATTATAGAAGGATTTTTTAACTTGTGGAATGCCAACTTCTTCCACATTATTCTGAAGAACGTCAAAGTGCACTATGACACTGATTCAGAATGGTCACGTTCTCAAGGAATTTTGAGCCTTAGTATGTTAACATTATTTTGCAAAAGCAAGTAAGTTATTGCAAAAATAGAAGCATATTTTTCCTCGGCACACTGCGGAAGTATTAGATCGCGAGAGCTTGGCGTTCCAAAAGTTAAATAAGAAATTGACACACTGTTTCTATTGAGTTTGTCTGACTCTTGAGCCTACGGAAAAACATTCAAAATGCATTCAGACAATATGAAGAAGAAAAATTCAGCATTGGGTTCATGTGAGTGCATGATTTGGCTTGAGAGTTTCCAAACTTTTTGGGTTCAAGATTTTATTTGAAACCGGGAAGCACAAATTGTTTACTATGCTGAAGCAGAGCATGAATATTTCACACTATTCAAAGCAGTTTGGAAACTATTAAATAAACATGAAAAAGAAATAGACAGCATTTAACATATTTTACTCACTGGAGTCTAACGGAATGTTGGAAGTATAGGTAAGCAACTGTTCTGGCCCAGCCATTCACAGACCTCAGTTGTTAAATGTGAGATGCAAAGATAGAATTTGAATAGTTCACACTATTCAAAGTGCACTGTTTGAGAACTAATGAAAGCACTATTTTTTTTTTAATTTATCATACTCTTTTGAGTCTACCAAAACCCTTTCAGAGAAGCATTCAGACAAGAAAGCAAGGTTTTTATTAAACATGTCTTACTCATCGAAGTCTATTGGAAATCTGAAAGGTAATATGTAGGTTGGCTAAGGTTTTCTTAGATGTTATTTGTATAGTATGTTCGAGGCGGGTAGACATTGAATTGTTTGCGCTATTTGTCACACACTGTTTGAGAACCAACGAAAGCATTGTTTTTAGTAAATTTATACTCTTTTGAGTTTGTGGAAAACCAATCAACGATACATTCATACAACACAAAGAAGAAAGAGACAGAATTATTTTTGCTAAATTTAAACTTTCGTGAACTACGGGATATTGACCCATGTATAAGTGCATGGAGACAATGTGCAGATTCTGTTGTTTTTAATAAATCAAATTCCTTGAGTCTGTGAGAAACCATCCAGTTATAATAATGCATGACACATATAATTTAGCTCAGGCGTTCCCAATCTGTTTTAGCTCAGACCTCCCTTGATACTTGAGATGTTTCTAAGAGTGCTCACTAAAGTAGGAAACTTGAATTTATTAAAGATTCGATGCATTTCAGTATGAGGCAAGGGAGAATTCGAATATTTCGCGATATTCGGCGAACAACATTTGGGAACAACTGATTTCTGAAATTCATACACACCATCCTCAAAACAGCTTGGAGAAATGAATAGCTCACATATGATAATGATCCGTGCCATCTATCGTGGTAAACCCACGTATCATAATCAGGACCATAAAGTACATACATAATAATTAATATGAATACAAAGATACTTGTTCTTTTATTTATCCTTTTTTTTTAGGTAAGTCGATATTTAAAGAAATAATGACCCAGAAAACAAAATGAAAAAATTGGGAAAACAATGATCATCCTGGGCAGATTGGGATGTAATAGGGTGGGTGTAATATTACATCTTTGTACTTTATCAATATGTTTGTGTTATGAATTAATAATATTACTACTGTATTAAAAACAATGAAAAAAGGTGAAATTTCAATTATTTCAAAAAACATATTGTTGACATGCGTAATTTTTATACATTGTTTTAAATTTAGTGAGGATGGAAAACCTGGAAACTGTTTCTTTTTCTCCTTAAAGGTTATTTTTATGCTGTGAATTCTGAAAACTTTGTGGACATCTGGGTTAAATTATTCTGCTTTTAACGTAATATATTGAATTTGGCAACTGTGGGATTGATATGGCTAAATCTTATGGTATAAAATGTAATTGAAAAAATGTTCTTTATGTTTTTCAAAGTTGAAAGGAAGTGCAGGAAACACCCTTGGCAAGTTTAAATAATTAGAATTCAAGACATTCAGACTTTACCTCTTCAATACCATAATATAATAAAGACAAAAGATTTTCAAAAATACAAATTAAACTTACATGATAAATTAATAAGAATTACTTTGTTTGGATCACTGTTTTTAATAAACAAATATCAACATATTTTATCATTTGTCTATACTTGTCATTATTTTTTAGTATACTGTGTATCCTGATGATGAAAGCTTCGCTTTCGAAACATGCTGATATTTATATATAAAAACGGTTGTGTAAACTAAGTAATTCTTATTAATTTATTAAAAAAATTAACTATAAACCTATTGAAGAAATTACTTAATGATATTTACTCCCATATTATCAAGGTGTTAAAATTGAATTTGTTTGTCATCTGGCTCCATTTAATTTTAAACCAATGAAAAATAAATATTTCCGCGATTAATTCGAAATTATAAAATTAAATGGTGTTTGTTTTCAATCATGAACATTTTTAAATACATCATCTTCAAATACTTTTTGGCAATCAACTTTACACGCTTTAAAAAATATATTATTATCAGTTCAAAAGCTAAGAGTTGTTATTCACTTTCAATAAGAATACTGAGTAGCAATACATGTTTTCATTTGCTACTAACCTTTATTTCATAAATGATCCCTAAATTTATAATTATCGAATGTACTCCTCCTAACAAAATAATATGAACAAAACTAAAAGTTTAATGGCAAGAATTTAATTTTATATTAGAAAAAGTAGAGAAATCAGTTATTACAAAAAAAATATATAAGAATTACTTTAAATTTGTCATTTGGTTATCTGTGAAATATAATAAAAGTATTAAACTTGACCAAAATGGTTAAATTGACTATTTATTCATTTTAATTCCTTATGTTTTCCTCGCATTACAATCAATAGTTCAATCAACTGGCTCACAATAAACATAGAATAATAATACAATAATAAAACGAAATTTATTCAAAATAACTTTCTCTTATTTTGAAATGAACAAATCATTTATCACATAACTTAAAAATGAGATTCAAATAAGTATTAAACCTAAAATACAGTATTGTTTGAAATTGAAAATTCTAAATAAGCACCATCTTAAAAAATGATTTTCGAGATCAAAAATTATATGAATTAAAATAAATCTTAAACGAAGTGCTAAATAAAATTATTTGCAGACGCATTTGCTTACAATTGTCCCCGCACATTTTTTAAACTATTTTATTCGCAGAAATTGGAAATGATTTTCCTTTTTAGATTCTAAAAGAATATTTACTAATGAAGCCACATGTGGCTAATGGTAATTCCCTTAAAAACACAAGCATTAAAAATAAACTTTAACACAACTTTTCCATGGAATTGTTCAGTATTCTGTTGCCACTGTGAGAATTGAACTCTGCCGGCCTAGCATAAAACTGTACTCAGTAGCCAATTTATTTACCACCTCCCATTAGGTTTAATAATAATAATAATCGGATGATTTGTATAGCGACGTTTTTGTTAAAAATCACCTCAAGCGCGCTGTAATGTATTCGTTATAAGAATTTAACAATATTTTTTCTTAATCTTGAGCCCATAATCATGATTTTTTTGTGAATTTACTTCTTCAGTTCTTATGTAAAGTAATGAATTTTAAATTATATATTTAAATCGGGAAGAAATGTTTCTTAACCTCTCAGAGAGCGAGTATGAAATTGTATCCCAGGAGTGAGTATTTTGAGTTAATATGAAAATTTTTGAAAAATTATTATAAGCTGTCCATAGATGGCAGTACAATCCACATTTCATGAATGAATGGGGCTCGAATAATTCGAGAGGCTAAAACTGTAAGCAAATGGGTTTACAGTTGTGAAGAAAGAAAAAAAAACACACAATTATAATATTCCGATCTTCAACTGCAGAAGATGTAGAATAAAAAAGAATGGTTATTCTTATCAAATAAAAATGTTAACATTATTTCTTTCCAAGTCCATTCCTGACCTTTTTTATTTTGCAGCCTTCAACTCATCAAATCTACTCACAACACAATAAGAATAATATATTAATATTTCCGATAATTTTTAATAGGAACTACTGAAAATTAAAGTAAAAATAAAAATTTATCTAATTTTAGCAATCTCTTAGAATAAACATAAAATGAATCAGTTTATTCTCAAAACCACACAGTCAGTAAAAAAATAATTTCCATTCATAAGATATCAAGAGTAGGAAAAGATAA
Source organism: Halesus radiatus (assembly GCA_022606495.2). Taxonomy (NCBI): domain Eukaryota; kingdom Metazoa; phylum Arthropoda; class Insecta; order Trichoptera; family Limnephilidae; genus Halesus; species Halesus radiatus. The sequence continues at coordinate 78,982 of JAHDVE020009756.1, read as the reverse complement.
GAAAATAAAAATATGTTTTAAAAATATGGAAATGCACAAAATTGTGTTGGCGGTATTTAATCATTTTAGTATATTAAAATATTTAATATATTACTTGATTATTTATTACCACACTTAGTGATCAATTACTATACTTAATGAAAATTAAAGAATTTTATAATGAAAAAACTATTATAGATCGGTGGTAATAAAGTACACTTCTGAAATGGTCTGATTCTTCGGCCGGGAGAAAAGGCAAAAAAATTATGAAAAGAAAGTGAAAAGAACTGTTGATAATTTGTATTTAAGTAGATCAATACATATTTTCCATACTAAGACGACTGTTATATGACCGAATCTGATAATATCCTTTTATCGTATGACCAGTCAACTCGTCAAGGGGATAAGAGTAGAATTCATGATTTTAATTTTAAGGAAAGCTGGCGTTAACAGCTGTAAATCATTGGTAATTCTGAAAATTCTAGTAAAACTACAATCCTAATTAGAAACTGTTAAAAATGAACGCGGATATTTATAATCATTTATAAAAAGGGAATCTACAAGTTATAATATAAAATAGTGGAGTAAAAATGTATAATATTTAAATATTATTTCAAAGGACCGGAACGTAATTGAAGTGCTCGACCTTGGGATATAAACATTTTCTGGATTGCCATTATATTTCACACATCATAATATCTTTCAGCCAAAATCTTGACTAGAATCATGCCGAAGAAGACCATCTCTATTAGAAGACGTACCAAAGACCTTAATGCATACATAAATCTTCTTCCATACTAAATGTATGACATATATATAACTGGAATAGAATTACAATGATAATTGTTTAAATGTGACACTCAATAATGGTTGTCATCATTAATTTCTCCAGACTCTGCCATTGCATTCAAGCATGCCTCAGGCTCTTGTAGCGTTCCTTCTCGTGGTGGTCGTACGGACTCTCCCTCTCGAACGTGGCGAGCTCCATTCCTGTAAATGCGGTCAACACACAGCTTTACAACACACATATTGCTTATACATAAATCTCTATTCAATACAATCAGTTCACGAGAAAATATTATTTTAAAAGACTCCGTTAAACACACATTTTATTACAAATTAGAGCGACATCTACGTAGTGTAAACGCGTTATGATTGTTTGAGCCAATACTCCCAAAAGTGGGTTTAAGGCCACCCCACACACATTCGACTTGCCCACCCTTTTTTTTCAGAAATATGTGGGAAGGGATCGAACAATGGCTCGACTATAAGAAAGGACCGTTGGTCGGATGGGTTCAGTTAGTAGTGGGCAAATCAGTTGTGTGGGTCGACCTTTAATCTACTAAAGTAAAAACATTTTTGAGATAAACATTACAATTTAAAGATTCTGGATTTTAAAGTTGCATATATCTACATATTATTTTTAAATTGCCAATGCGCTTTATGGCACATCCACATTATTCCGTTGAACGCCAACCCGCACTATGATGCTGATTAAGAATGCTCACAATATCAAGGGATTTTGAGTCGTATAGTATGTTTGTACGATACTTTTTTTTTTTTTTTTTTATTTTACTTATTTTTCTTCTACTTTGCTTATTTTTTTGTAATTTTTTTTTAAAATTGTTTTTTTTTATCTATTTATGTTTTACAAAAAAAAACTAATAAACTACATTTTGTCTAACGGGAGCTTGTTATTCAAAACTCAAAATTCACAGTTAAGGTTAAAAAATATATATAAAAATAAATAAAATAAAAACATAAAAAACATATGTAACAAACTTAAAACATAAATATTTCTCAAAAATATTTCTACAAAAATACATTAAAAAAAAATTCAAATAAATGTTATTCGATTGGCAAATAAATGATACTATTCTTAAAATATTCTCGTTCGTCACACTCGCCGTAAATCCGGCTTTCAAAAGATTAAGATAAACTTTAAAAATACACAAATCAGAATTTTCCTTCAGCTTCAAACATTTAAAATGTGATCTGAAACCTGTGCTTTCGAGGCTTGTGACGTTTGTCTGAAAAGGGGCGATATTAAGCAAGTATTGTTAAAAATAGTAATGAAAATAAAACGAGTACACTAGTGGAGAAATTCTGTGAGCCAAAAATAGTACAACCATTCTTTACGCTTGGCTCACGCTCACAGATTTCCAAGGTCCTTTTAACATGTCTCCAAAACAAAGCTATTTTTTTTAAAGATTTTGAAAAAAAAACAAGCAACGCCAAGGTAAAAAAGTTTTGCAAATGTCATAAGAAAAACAAATCGCATGTTAAGTGTTCGCCAATGTTTGAATATAATATACAGTGAAACTGGCTTATAAGGTTTCAAGGGAACTGGTAAAATGCCTTAAAGCATTAAAACTGGGAATATAAGAACCTTATGTGCGGGTTTTCCTCCATATTATATAGTCAATTAACAAATTAATTTATTACGCCATACCAAAATCGATAAACAGAGTTACATCATTCAACCAAATGTGAAATCGTTTGTTTACGGGCAATCTGTATACAGGATTGATTGTAACCGAGCAAAATTGGAGAGTCAAGTATTTATTGCAAAGTGATTGGTGTTAGTACCTTGTTGGGTCAGCACTGGAGTGGTCAGCAGGTAGTTCCAGGTAGAGTCGTGGCGAGAGATACCAGTCTCCATGTGGACGCGCGACAGCTGCTCAGACACGTGGCGGGCGAGGGCACGGCACTTGTCGAGATTTATGCGATTGCCAGACACCCTGCATTTGAAATATAACGCGTTAACGGTATTTGTAATATATTTAGTATGTACTAAATAATAGTACTATGCCTTTCGTATATAACCAATGATGCAGAAGGAAAGTAACATCTTTTCAGGGTACCCTCTCCTATTTGAGATCGGCCGTATTCAGAGAAATCTTCAACCTGCAGACTGTAGCCCGGAACAACTCAGCGGAACTACACTAGTAGTGGTCAAGTAATTTGGCATGTTTCATTAATCATTCACAAATCAATAAAATATCAGTATATATCATCAAGTAACAAAAAAAATGCAAGGATATTTACAAATATGCATTAACCCTAGCAAGAAAATCCCATGAATGCCGGTGCTGTACACTCACAGAGTAGATATTTAGAATTTTATAATATTTAAGTGGATAACAATGAATAGTTTACAATTATTTCTTATGTAAATCATTTTATTAAGAGGACATAAGTAAAATATTGCATACAACTGCTGAAAATGTGGAAAATAACATCAGCCACGCATAAAACGCATGATACGTTCCATTACAGCCAGCAGACTGCTGACTACTATTGACGACCACGTATCGTGGCACAGAGAGCAAAATCCCTCTCTCGCTCACTACCACACCACTCTGAAAGTTATCAATGCATGCGGACATATGTTCACTTTAATTAATTTTTTCCCGATTTTATGACAAAACATTTTTTTCTATTGCATTCGATAAATACTTATATATGTGAATTATTTTGTCCAATATGTAAATGTATTGCTGAGGAACACCTAAAATATGAACTGTGTTTTTAATATATTTACAGAGATATTTAAATAATTAGAGATATGTCAAATCAGTTGACATCACCGGCAAGGAAGGGTTAAGAAGTGTCATTGAAGTGATGTGTCGAAAATAAACCTATTAGGAAACAAGTTCGAAAAGTCAATTGAGATTACAGATAAACTATTTATTAGTCGGCGGATCAAAATCAAGCAAAATATGTAGCGTGTATCCATGCATTAAATAATATATTATATGTTGATTATCTGTTATATTGCAGGATGTAATATGGACTTTTGAGTCTAAACATTACAAAACTATTTCACTACAACTGTCATAAAGAACATTGGTAGATTAATAAAGTATACCTGGTAGAGGCCGCCTGGTTGATGAAGTGCAAGTCACGGCAGGTGACGCTGAAGCACGGCACGGCGGGCTGAGTGGAGGCGGCAGCGGCGGCCAGCGCCGAGCGGTAGCGGACGTGGTTACTACCCGGCTCCATGCAGCGCTCCAACGGGGGCAGCTGCTGGGCTACGTTGCCACACCGACCCCACTGGAAACATCAATCAACTATGTTATAACAAGTTGACAGATGGGGCAGTTGCTAGGCAATGTTTATTGGAAACTTCAACCATTCACATTATAATATATATTCTTTCATAGCATATTTGAAAAAATTACCTAGCCCTGCTTCGAACTTGTTTAATTAGTTATTTTGCTAAAAATTATTCTGTGAATTTAATGTTGATCATTAAATTTATCATTGAAATATCTCAATTAAATACTAATTTCTTCTTTGCTTCTGATCATTTATGCTTTTTCCATGCCATTGTTTATATGCATGTCGTATTTTTCAATCTTAGCACTCTAGATCACTCAAAAGTCACGAGCCGCCACTGCATATATCTATATCTTTTTTAGATTTTCTTTTCTTTGTTATATCTGTATTTGAATTTATATTTACATTGCTGCATAATTATTATTATTATTATTAATATTATTAATATTATTAATATTATTAATATTATTATTATTATTATTATTATTATTATTATTATTATTATTATTATTATTATTATTATTATTATTATTATTATTATTATTATTATTATGCATACTGTACTGACAAAAAAATGTTAAATGTGTAAAGCCCAATTTGGGCGTAAATAATGCGATAATGAACTCCATAGTAGCTTTCCTTAGAGCCCATTATCGCATGACACTGCTGTCACACATGCTTTCTCAGATGGAACCTTGTTATACTAAATACTTCATAACTTAAGAAATGGGGCAGCTGCTGGGTCACGTTGCCGCACCAGCCCTCAATCATTCATGCTACAATAAGTTAAGAGATGGGGCAGTGGTTGCAACATATCACAATACCATTTCTGCAGCAGGATCAATCATTCATGTTATAACAAGTTTCGAATTGGAACGTTTGTTGGAAGTTACTTGTTACAATACTTAAAATATAACCAAAAGGCCTTAGTTTAAAAATCCATATAGGTTGTGTTTTGGGAAAATGTTGGAAACAGTCTAATTTAAGCATGCAAAGCAGATGAACGAAGAAATGGGTGTAAGGAGAATATATGATGCGAATGTGAATTAAAGAAGAAGTCATGGCAAGTGAACCAAATACTTGAGTCAGGCCATGTCAAGAGTCAAAATAACTGAAGAGTACGTATGAGACGATGCATGAATGTGAATAAAACAAAAGTGTGTGCCAAGACCGAGTTGTTTAGCGATCCATCCTCTCTGCCTACCCCCTGCGGAGAATCGGCATGATGGTTAGTTAGTTAGTTCAATATGCTGAACTTCTGTTTCCTGTTCTGTTATTGTCAACCCGCTCCCAAAAGAATGTAAAATCATGTAATTAGTATAACAATTTGTATATAAGTACAGTACAGTTAAACTAACTATAGATGTTAATATAATTGATAACTCCCAAAATATTGTAGAAAAACCACGTCGAAGGGCCACCTTAGTACTTTGTCCTGCATTCGAAGTATCATTATAAATCAGGGTTTTTATCATCTCCTCCCTACTTCTGTAAGAAAGCAGATTTTGTAAAAAAAACCTGCGTAAAAGAAATCTGCCTGCTAGTTGACATTCAAACTTCGATCAGCTGTTGAAAAAAGTTGCACAAATAGATATAATAATATTTAATATGTAGTCTGGACATGGTATATATGAAACTAATAGATAAAATATAGAAAATAGACTCACAGTCTTCTTGAGACGAGAGATGGGCGTCATGTTCAGGGCCCCCACAATGGCCATGAGCGAGTTGAAGTTGCCGAGATTGAAGCACTCGCGGGCGCACAGGACCCAGTGTTCCAGCACACGGGCACGCTGCTTGGTCTTCAAGGCCTGTAAAGTTGTCATTACTAATTACCATAATATGAATCCTAATTAATACTAATCCTATTTAAAACTAACACTGATACCAATTGATAGTAATAATAACTCTATTCAGTTTATCTTGCTAACAATATAAGCGGGATCTACATTTGTATGCACTCCTCAATCAAATCCTTTTATATTGCTCACAATGGTATCAAATAAAATTATTGACATTTAACTTAATTAATTATGTTTGTCTTTAAAAAGATCTGCCAAAGGTAAAGAAATATCTCCTCCATTCAGGCAAAAGTCACCAACCCCAAAACACAGTTTTGAGATACCGCAGTTTGAAAGTTAGAATACGAAGGTGAAATCAGATGTGAATATTTTTAAGGTTTAAGTAAAATATCTTAACATACTTTTACATAATATGCATTTTTACAAATCTAGTAATTACTTTGATGTATTAACCAGTCAAGTTTCCGCTATTTGTAAATGATAAAATGGAGAGAAAAAAAAAAAAATTACAAAATTATTCTTTTATTTTTAAAAAAATTCAAAAATAACATTATAAAATAAATTATCTAGTTTCTTAGTAACACTAAGTAAAACAAATTAAAAATACATACACAGATAATGTTAAATCTAACAATATAAAAATAATAAAACACACGGGAGAGGTAGTGAGTTATAACTAACCTTGTGATTTTTTTTTTTTCTGTTATGGATTATTTTTAAAGCTTTATCTACCTTTGCAGCTAGATATGTTAAAACGCGTATAAATAGTTAGTTTAAAACATCAAAGAAAGTCGACCATTAAATAATGTTTCGAAGAAAAGATTTTGCTTTTTGCCCTAAAGCCTATCAGCATACGGAGTCAGCAACAGCAACATGTTCACCCGCTTCCCCATTAAATTAGAATTTCAGAAGAAACAAAAGGTCAAGGAGAGATTGATAATAATGTTACAGAATAAAGGTTGATGTTTCTCTCCATATTTGTTCATGTGTTCTATTATTTTCAAAGGGAACAAAAACAAAAGAAAAGTAGTTGGTTTTGACAGGTTGACAGTTGGTGGAAAACTGAGAAAGGTGAGAGTTTAAACCGAGGCTAAGGGAATAATAATATTGTGGAAATGAGGGATGTAAATTGAGTAAAACAAACAACAATTTATAATTTATTTATATGATTCACCGGCACTGAGATTTACCTCTGGCATGTTTGAGGATGCTGTGTGAAGGTACTTTGTAAGGAAAAGAAGGTGTAAACCTGGGTCTTTACCCTCCCCTTACGGTGCTAGAAAATTCCCCGATCTTCGGTGCTGTACACCCAGTGTACAAGTTACGCATTTAGAATTTTGTAATTTTTAAGTAGGATAAAAATGAATAGTTTACATTTATTATTTACGTAAAGCATTTTATTAATAGTACATACATATGTGCATATATACACAAGTAAAATATTGTGTATATATATAAAACACAGAATACAGCTGGCAGAACGCCAGCTACTACTGACCACAGTACATCGTGGTCATATCAAATCAGTTGATAGCACCGGCAGGGAAGGATTAAAGAAACCCAAGCTGTAAGAGAGAGGAATCACCAAGTGGCAAATCATTCTACCACCAAGCTCTTTATCACAAAAACAAGTTAAATATGGACCATGTACAAAAGGTGGGCATTCTTTTGGCATATCTCCCAGCTGTAAAATGTCTGTTAAAATAAAAATATGGAAATATTATCAGAGTAATTAATTGAACCATTTACCGCAAAACAGGCAACAATACCTTTAGTATATCAGAAACGACCAGGTAACTCAGGCGGTTGAACCAGTCTGCATAGGCTTCCAGGTTCTTAGTCTTCTTGGGCTCGTGCAGTCCCTCCTTGCTGCTGGAAGGCTGAATGAAGGACTGGATGAACTCCTCTGGGCCAACGAAGGACAGTCGGTGCAGCTCGATGAGGGTTAGCTGCCTGGCCAGCGCCAGGGGCACCAGACCAGTGGACAGAATGTCCATCTGAAATACAAAGCGATATATAAGTACTTCTAGTGGTGAAGATCAAAGGTCATTATAATTCCTGAGTCGGCGTAGGGTAAAATTCGTGAATCAGACAATCGTCGACTAAATGTTCGGTAGTCTGCACCACATCACATGTCATCATGACGGCGCTACATCCCTGGGTGGGATTTGGCCTCCTCCACAAATATTCTCCTCTGGCTGCAGTCCCTCGCCATTCGCCTCCAGTCCTCCGTCCTGTTCTAATCCTCATTTATTCACCTCTACCTCATTCTGCATTTGGGTCGCTTCCACTGAGGCACCTTCACAGTCAGCGTCTTATCATCTAGCATTCTTTCCACATAACCAGCCCATCGCAGTCTTTGGGACCTACAGAATCTTACAATGATCTATTAGATTTCCTTGTTCATGATTTATCTTTATCCTGTAAGATCCATTTCCTAGTATGGGTTCAAAGATTTTACACTCAAAGACTGCTAGCTTGGTTTCCTTATTCTGCATCAGGTACCATGTCTCACAACCGTGGGTAACAACTGGTCTTATTTTCGTTTTAAGAAAGGGCAGTTTGGGTCTTTGGCTAAGTATTTTTGACTCTAGTAGTCCCTTACAGGTATGGTAGCATCTGCTTCCAGCAAGTAAACGGATTTTTCACTCCTCAGTAATTATATTTCAGTGTATTTAAATTAGTACTTAGGTAGGTAATATTATATTTCATTGACATTCGGTTGACATTTTGACAAGTTTATTTGTAGTTCAAATTTTTAGCTTCTCCTTTAAGGTAGCAATAATTGATCTATTGGGCCTGAAGTCGCAATAATATTAAACAATACAATATCTTCACCATATATCAGTAGCCTGCTATAGATAATAGAGGAGAAGACTTTGTATGTGGTACTGAGGAATGTGATTCCTCTATAATTCTCACACTTTGTTCTTTGTTTTGTCTCCTTTTTTCAGAATGGGCATCCAGATGTTACTGATTAGTAATTTTCAGCCCTCTCAATGCTCGCTATACTGCAAGAAGAGTAGGCTCCTCTATGAACCCCTCAGCAGTGTGGTAAACCATTTCCTTCTGTTTCTCGTGTTCTTAATCGGTATGGTTTAAGTGTTTTGAAGTAATTCTTCCATCTTTCCATAATGTCCTCTCTACATTTTTTCATCATCATCTCTACAAGCACTCAGTCCGGGTTAATAGGATTTTAGTAGGTCCCAGAAGGTTTAATTTAATCCATGTGCTTTATTTTAAAAAAAAACTGTTAGGTGTGAAAAACAGATAGCGTTTTTTTTATTATTTCCAAATAATTTAATTATTGGATAATAAATCATGCAATAACCTAACTTCTTCAATAAATGTATAATTATTTGGTGCCGTTATTAAAAGTATTTCTTATTAATTTTATTGATTACATAATAATTTATCAAAAGAACGGTCTACTGTTAACAATACTATTACATCCTTAAACTGTAACAAATTGATAACCTTCTCATAAGTTCACTTTCCCTATTTCCTAAAATAATTTATTTTTTCGCACCTTCTGGAAATTTTGTAAAATCTACAGCAGTCTTTGGATAAATATTTATTTATAAGCTATTTCATATTTATCTCAGAATTTTAAAATCCCAGTTGGGCGTAAATAAATAGGCCACTGCTTGGGTGAACTTTTCGGGTAATTAGTATATTTCCAATAATATTTGCGGATCGTTCTGTAGAATAAATTGATGCATCAAACACTCAGATATTTAATCCTTTTGTGAGAACCGTTTTTAGAACGAATAATAAAAAAAATGGGCATGTGTAAAAATATACCTTAAAAGGATTTTAGGTGTTTATGTTTTCTGCGAAATATTTGTTTCGAAAAATTTTATTTATTTTGCAGAAAAACATTATGAACAGAATATTTGAATTTACATAGATTTCGACAACATTTTAAATAAAAATTCGTATTTACAGAAGAGACGGACGAAATGTAATGGAAATGAAAATAATTTAGTACAAAAGTATCTATTAAAGGATTACTAAAATACAACATGAAAAACGAAAAAGAAGTAATGACTAAAAAACACTTAACTAATTATTGCTGTGGTAAAAAAAGGAAATCGGTACCCGCAGCGTGATTCCAACCCCACCTGACCGCTTGACAACCAGACGAGATTCCAGGGGGGCAGAACATTACCTGGGTGAGCTGGTCCACGCTAGAGACGGGCTGGATGTCCGCCAGGGACTCCTCGTAGCGCTCCAGCGAGGTGAGGCGGTCCAAAAGCTTCTGCAGCAGCACGGACACCTCGTCGCGGATTGTAGCCATGTCCTCGGCGGCGCAACTGGAAATTTGTTAAAACAATACTTAATATGCAAAATATATCGCCCGAGATTTCGACTGTTTTTTACGAAATTCTTTTCTTATTAAACACCGTAATTATGAAATTTTATCGTATTTATTGTTTAAGCTCCTTTGAGGTGATTTTCTCACGAAAACGGAGCTATAGAAATAATTCATTTATTATTATTATTACTAAATAACGGATGCTTCAAATCTCCAAAGCATATATTTTAAGGATATTAGTAATGCATCCCTCGCCAAATTTTAGGTAAAAAGTCAATATATTTTCTTGATTTTAAATCAAGAATATAATATCGGCATTTAAAATTCTGCTATTCCGGAAATTAGAAGAGCAATGCTAAAAAACCATAATTTCATCGTCAGCGGGAAAACACCTCATATGTAATTGACGTTACGAAAATTAGTTAAATATTTGTAAAATCACAAACAAAAAAGTTATTTGTACTTTAAGAAGTGTTTTATTTGTGTACATATGAGGTGTGTTCAAAAGAAAAGGCGAATTTCGAATTTTTCGAAAAGTATTTATTTATTCATCAATATCCATTTTCTCCCCTTCAAAGTAATCCCCCTCAGATATAATGCACTTACGCCAGAACTTCTTCCAATCCTCGAAGCACTTCTTGAATGCGCTTTCCGGTATGGCCATCAGCTCGTTCTTCGATTCTGACTTTATCTCATCAATTGTGGCAAAACGCTTTCCTTTCATTGGTCTCTTCAGTTTCGGGAATAGGAAAAAGTCGCAGGGAGCCAAATCTGGTGAATACGGTGGTTGAGTCATGATTACGGTGTTGTTTTTGGCCAAATAATCGAAAGAGCGATACTAATGCGACGTTGCTTTTGCTCAAAATTTAGCAATTTCGGAACAAACTTCGCTGCCACACGTTTCATGCCCAAAACATCCGATAAAATTGCATGGCATGAGCCGATTGATATGCCAACATCCTCTGCAACTTCCCTAATAGTGATTCGACGATTTTCCAAAACCATTTTCTTCACTGTTTCGATGTTTTCTTCGTTTGTTGACGTGGTTGCAACTCCAGGACGCTCATCGTCATTAACATCTTCTCGGCCTTCTGTAAAGCGCTTGTACCACTTATAAACACTTTTTGAGACAAAGACAGTCAACATTTTAAGTGCGTTGGAGCACTTTATTCCATTTTTAACGCAAAATTTAATACATATTCTTTGATCCATTTTTTCAAAAGTACACAGAGCACACAAAAACGTGACTAACCTTTCCAGTTGTCAAAAACAAACCACTAATCCAAAATGGCTGATAATGCTAACATATTATAAATATATGTTTACTAACATAACAAAAAAAATCGATAATCGAATGTACACAGCCCGCTAAAATTCAAAATTCACATTTTCTTTTGAACACACCTCGTACATTGTTGCATCTTAAAAAATAATTAGTAACGCTAAAAAAACGTTTTTAGTTGCTCCCGAACAACAATTTGACACATGGGAGGTATTTTTCCGATGACGACGATAATACGGCTTATTATATAATACTTACTTAAGATAATACGGCTGTGAAATGGTGTGAGCAAATAATAAAATAAGGGATATTCAGCTTGTAACACACTGAATTGTTCCCAGTCAAACAACGAGCAAAAATTAAAACCGAGAGTCAACGTCAAAAATACGTAAAATAGAACTAACGAGGTGTCTAATTTCAAGGAGTTAGCGTACCGTGACCTAAAACTGACAGAGAAATGAATGAAAAATATTAAATACATTTTAGTGGTTGGTGAAAAAATTAAAACACGAACATAAATTTATTTAAAATAGGACAAGGTAGAGACCTAAAACTGACTTCGAAGAAATGGATTAAAAATATTAAATGGATTTAATATCTTCATGCCATTAGTCTTGGCGTGAAAAATTGTAATACGAAAATTAAATTACGTAAAATAGGATAAGCGAATTTCCAGGATTTGGCGTACATTGACCTAACATTGACATTGACCACAGGGAAAGGGGTGAGGAACCATAATATATTATGTAGATAAGCGAGTTTTAGATTTCACAAAGTATGTGGTATAAAACAAAGTTAATGTTTCATTTCATATACATATTATTGTATTGAACCTTTGAGTGATGAATTGGAAAAACAAATGGTCAAACGAGGAATCTAATTTCAAGCATCTGGCGTACAGTGACCTAAAACTGAATAACGTAAACACGTATATAAAAAAATATTATTATTTTGGTAACCGTATAAAACAGCACAGCGACAAAACAGAACATGATAAAATAATAGGTTAGGTTAGTTTAGTTTAGGTTAGGTTAGTTTAGTTTAGGGAAGATTAGATTAGGATCGCTTTCTGTTATTTTCTTCACTTTATGCAGTGTTCTGTTCTGTCGTGGAAACTATTTTGTTACAGTTTCATACCGTTGAGTGATGGAGCGGAGCAGAGCCATGACGCGGTCATCACGGAAGTCATACGGGAAGCTGCGTGTCCACTCGCCCAGCAGGCGGATCAGGGACGTCATCTCCGAGAGCAGAGCCTCTCCTGCGGCCGTTCCGGGCACAGTAACCTAGTGAATAAAACAACCCAATAATGCAGACTCATAATCGTGGCAATTCGCTCAACAAAACCAAACAAATAAACTAACGCCTTTCGCTTGCTCACAATAACAGCAAAACACGCATTTGCGACAGGTGATTACGCCAAATAAAGTGCCGTTGATATAACTCTGCCGGTGTTTAAGAAAAACCACCTCAATTCAAGCCAGGATACTGAATCATGTTGGCCTGTTATTTATATATAATTAAGTTATATATTGTATTCTAAGGTAGAATGGCTAATAAACAAATTGTATAGTAGAATTTTATACAAAATTGCAGGTCAACTAGATTCAGTGTACTGGCCTTGGTTGAGGTGGTTTTGGATTAAGGCCGAGGTGTTTGAAGTCTTGTCACTTTTTTTTACATTTAAACTGTCATCGCTAACTGAAAATTATTGATCCGTCAGCGGGTTTAAAATTTTAAGTTGGGTTCTCTTGTCAGCCGTCGATTTCCGTTAAGCCAAAAAAGTTGCCAAAATTTAATCAAACGCTGACAGGCCTAAAATTGAAAGTTTATGGGGACCGTTCAAATGTCAAAAATTCAAATTAGCGCTAAATTTGATGACGAGACGAGACGAGAGTTCAAACAACTAGGCGCCTGGGGAATGAAAAAATAAAAAATAAACACAAAGAGAACACTGTGCTTCAACTTTATGTATTCCACTTTCAAACCCGTAAGTTTATATCAAACGATATAACGTACAGGATTGTGTCAAAACCAGTCTGGGTTTTCACATTCAGTCAAGTACACAAAGTTAGTTTTTCATTATAACATAGTGATACAATTACAAAGCAACCATGTTCAAAATAAATTAATATACGTAGTTTCAGATGTCCGCCGGCAGAGTTGGCTTGGGGGCAGTATTTAATACCCCACACAGAAAAATGTTACGCAGATTTATCAGTTTTGCAATACATTCGCCACTAATTCTACTACAGAGAAAGTTATTCGGTGGAAAATCACCCCAGGTCGCGTGGAGCGCGGTAGAACCAAGGATTATAGTTTTTTTTTTTAAATGTGATTACCGCACAGGGTTCCCAACTGTCTGGAGCCAGTGGGACCATGGCATCCGTAATTGGGGTACGTTATGAGACTGAAAGGAGTAAAGAATGAGGGGAGAGAGGGAAAAGGAAGATTGAGAAGTACCTGGCTATTCAGATCTGGTTATCAAATACGGCTAAAGCCATTTTAAGAAATGTTTCGATTCAGAATCGTGGTCCATCGCCAGGGCGATTTTAAATGAATATACGGTGAAAAAACAACAAAAAAAAATCAACAAAAATGTACTTGCGCGCGATGAGATTTGAACCCGCGACCTCTGGATTCGTAGTAGAGGATCATCATAACCACTCGACCACAGAGTCAAATATCGTAAGGCGTATATTCGTTATAATTACCTTCAATATTATAAAATCGATAATAATAAATCAAATATTAACATACAAACCTCAGTAAGGTCGTTGCACGCTTTTTTAGTTCCTTAAAAAATGATAATTCATTTTTCTTACCCAAGTCCGGAAATACTGTAATTATTTTTAAAAAAGATACTTACCTATTTTTTTTACTAACAGACTAAAGAAAAAAATATCTGTCATAAAGATGCACATCAGTTATCCGGTTTATACAAAATGCCGCAATTTCGCAGGTACCCATATAAAATAACACATTTTTTTTAATTAATACAGTTTTGAAAATACGATTAAAAAGTTTTAAAATAAACTAAATATCGTATAAATTCTTTTTGAACCGAAAAAAATGTCCTACAAGTGGCCCTTTTTGTATTCAATTTAATTGAAATTACGTATTGACTGTACGATGGTTTGATCTGGTAATAATAGACAGGAGGCAGGCCTTTGAATTTTAGGCAACTACATGCCGACAGAGCGGAAATTCTGATATCTACTACGCCTGTAACTAACTTCTGTTTTAGTGCAGCTGAGGTAATCAACTGCTGCCGTGTCAGGGGCAGCATCTAATGCAACCAAAGATACCGTCGAGCCAGGAAGGTGAATTCGGGGAAACTTCAATTACTGGCTGTGCCATTGATTAGTTCTAGATGTTGGTACCTTGATCGCGTTTCGCCCCGAGCCAACTCAATCTCCACATGATAACTTAGAAATTCGGCTCTATTGAGATGGCGCATAATACCTTTATTGAATATTTGAGTCAAAACATACCTCTCATAATATATGTACACCGTTTGAATAAGAATCATATACCGAATTATACTATAAGTACGGGTACTCTAATGCCTAACTATCTCTTATTTGGATAAAAATTATATACCCAATAGTAATTAGGTTACTTGTTAGATAATATAATTTTTTTTGTATTTTTAGATTTTAAATCTTTATTTTATTTTATTGTAGAGATTTTATGCAAGATACTCGTATGTAACTTTAAGGTCATCTAATTTATGGAAGCACTTCTGAAAACCAACTGCACTCCGGGCTCCGGAATCTATAGCAGTGACATTTTTGTCAATTGCTAAAATGATGTAATTTGTAAAAATAAAAATATGTACAATAACTTATCGACAAACAAATATTTTTATTATTACTATTATTATTAGTGAGTAATTAATAAATTAATACGAATGTCTTTGTTTAAACCACTGTTTTTAATATATAAATATCAACATTTTTTCAAAAACAAAGCTCCCCTCATAAAAATAAACAATTAGTAATTACTCTTATTTGGATAAGTATCATTGGTCTAGTTTCACTCATTTGTAAAATAAAAATATCTCTCATTTGGGTAAGTATTGCAGCTATGCCTAGTTACCTCTCATTTGTAAAATTATCATATGTCTAAATATGTATTATCTGGGTAAGTATCGCAGCTATGCCTAGTTACCTCTCATTTGTTAAAGTATCATATGTCTAAATATGTATTATCAGGGTAAGTATCGCAGCTATGCCTAGTTACCTCTCATTTGTAAAAATATCATATGTCTAAATATGTATTATCAGGGTAAGTATCGCAGCGATGGCTAGTTACCTCTCATTTGTAAAAGTATCATATGTCTAAATATGTATTATCAGGGTAAGTATCGCAGCTATGGCTAGTTACCTCTCATTTGTAAAAGTATCATATGTCTAAATATGTATTATCAGGGTAAGCATCCCAGCTATGCCTAGTTACCTCTCATTTGTAAAAGTATCATATGTCTAAATATGTATTATCTGGTAAGTATCGCAGCTATGCCTAGTTACCTCTCATTTGTAAAATTATCATATGTCTAAAATTATATTATCTGGGTAAGTATCGCTGCTATGCCTAGTTACCTCTCATTTGTAAAAGTATCATATGTCTAAATATTTATTATTTGGATAAGTATCGCAGCTATGCCAATCTCTACTTTTGTAAAAGCATCACTTACCCACTTCCGCATATGGATAAGAATCATAAACCAATTTTTCTCACATTTGCACCACTACATATTATATAGCATCGTAAACATCGACCAATAGACATCGATGATCGTAAACATATTTTCTCATATTTCATAAATATCTCGTTATTGCTATTTATCATTTAAATCGGTATTGCATGGGTAATAATTGTAAGCATTACCATTATTGTAACACGACAAAATAAACTTTACTTGTCAACAAGCATACAAAACAAATCACATGCACATAGTCACAGAGCGTAGAATAGATAGAGGTGCAGTTATGGGTAAGGGGAAAAAACAAATTTAGCGGGATAGTGGGTGAGGCTAGGCGTGTCCCTTTCTGCGATTTCCAAATAAATGAATCCCGGAAGAATGCACGCAATCGCATTGCACCGCAAAGTATTAGCATTTAGTGGTCGAAATATGCGACTTCTAAATTTTAATTAATATATGTGAATTATTTCACACATAATTCAATTAAAATAATGCATGACTAGTTCTAGAGTAGTAGAAACTCTCAGTATCGACCTGTTTGCTTGAAATGGCTTTAGCCGTGTTTAGTGACCAGATCGGCATAGCAAGGTAATTGTCACTGAACCCGGGAGTGGGGGGTCCCATAGTCCCGTTCCCGCTAGCATGTTGCTTGAAATGGCTTTAGCTATATTTAGTAACCATATATGAAGAGTCAGATACTTTACAATCATCTACTTCCTTTCCACATCCCCCAATATTAGGGAATGTCGTGGTTATGGTTGTAGTCCCCCAGTTGAGACTTTTGTGTAGTTATTACAAAATAAAAAAAACAACCATTCTTTCTGTGCATATTATACAATAATTGCTATGCATTTTAATAGGTTTTTGCATAAGACATATATTTATAGGTAAAAAATTTCCGTGGTTAAATAAATATTGGAATAAAGCAACTTTATAATACCACGGAGTATGAAAGCAAAATATACAAGTATTATTTTGTGTATTTTATTAAAGTGCACGGGGTACATCCCTGATTCTCTAGTGAAACTATTTTGTTCGATAAGCGGAGGGCGATTATCGACAGTCGAATAATGACGTAGTTCATTCAAGAAATGCCCGAAACGAACTGATGCCAAAATGGGTGTCATGTGACTTTTACCTCCAGTCGTCGAAATAGTACATTAAAGCACCTCTGTGCATTATTTGCTCTGTGCACATAATATTATGTAAACATACAAGTCATTCAACAAAAACAGGAATAATCAAGATCCCTAAATTTGCATACGAATGCTTACGCTTTGTCGGGTCCCAAGAACCACTTCTTGATTTCTTAATATACAATCGTTAAACGGTTTGGAGCTTGTACCTACATACTTTATACTCCAAAGCATTTAACATTTTATGTCACATTATTATTTAACATTTCGCAAAGTGTATTATTTTCAACCTTAATATTTTTTTACATACATATTTTTTTTACTTTCACCTTGTTTACTTCAATTAACCGTGTTGAATTTTTTTTATATATTACGTACGTGCATCGATGTAGTCGTTTATTTTAAAAATATAAATAAATAATTAAAAATACAGTAATTTCTTCATTAGAAGCAGAGTTCTTTTGAAACGAAACTCCAGTAACTAATTTATGAACAGGTGAGAACTGGAGATTATCTTCCAGAAAGGAACGTAAAGTATTATTACATGTCATAAATAATAAGGTTATTAGATTTGCTTCTTTGTATCAAAACACTGAGTGCTTTTAAAAAGGACTCATAAAAATATCACTTATATACATACGAGTACTTCCATTATTAATAGCTACATACCAGCGGCGGCTCGTGACTTTTGAGTGAGCTAGATTGCTGAGATTGAAAAATACAACGTTATTGATGTTGCTGTAGACGAAAATGTTTTTTTTTTTTTTTTCAAAATTTCATTTTTTTGTATGGAGATTTAGATGGTACGTGGGGCACGCCCGCCAAGTTACGAACCGCCACTACTACATACAAAGATTAGTAATTACTTTTGTTTAGTTTGATAAAAAACAGTGCTATTACACGAATTATTCAATGTCCACTTTAATTAACTCTCATTGCCCGTAGTCGGAGTCGGCACAACCAAACGGAAAATGTTGCGAAGCAAATAGAAATGGGAAAGAGGAAGAGGAAGATGAGGGTGGGAAGTATCTTGACGACCTCCGTGGTTGAGTGGTTACGATCCTTGGCTACAAATCCGGAGGTCGCGGGTTCAAATCCCGGCGTGCGCAAGTCATTTTTTTTGTTATTTCACAATTCATTCATTTGAAATAATATATAGTATATTTGCTGCATATTTTAGGGTGGTAGATACTGTCAATAACGCCTTAGTGAAAGACCACCATTCGGAATCGAAACGTTGCTTGAAATGGCTTTAGCCGTATTTGGTGACCAGATCCGAAGAGTCAGGTACTTCCCACCCTTCATCTACCGTATCTCCTTCCCCTCTCCACTACCTTCAGCCTCACAACATACCCCAATTGAGGATGACATAGTCTCACTGACTACAGACGGTTGGAAGCAACTAGGACTTTTGTGTGGTTTTGTATTCACATAAAAATATATTAATCTAGCTATCCAGATTTAAATACTTTTTTTTAAATTATTTTTTTCTTTCAATATTTATATTTTACCTAATAATAGTTACAAAATAAACATATGATGGAAATAATATAATACATTTTATATATTTTAAGTATTTCTACGCCAATGTAGAGAACTGGCTCTTGAGTTTGGTGTAGAAGTTAAACAATAAGAATACCCAGTTAAACATAATAAACAGGGTTATATAAATATTGAATACTAAGTACTAAAAATTAGGTACCATTGATAGATGTAAATATGGCTCATAATTGCATGTATTAATTTTAGTATTTTAATTAGTTTTATTTTTTTGTTTTGTTTGAAACACTATTAAAAAAAAATCTTTATAAAAATATTACTATTTTTTTCAATTATTTAAAATTTTGTTCATATTATTTAAAATTGAAAATTTAAAATTGAAAAATTTAATTTTTTAAATTTAAACTTTAAAATTTAAAAATGAACATGATACATAGTTGGTATATAAGTGTAACATAATTATGATATATATGTATATATAATAATGTATAAGTGCATGACACAGAGAAGTTATAAGTGGAAAGGTTTTTAATTTGTAGATACTATTTTTATTTTTTTTAATATATTGTTATAATAATAAACATCAAATGGTATTACAGAATAAAATAGTATATATTTTAGTATTTCGACGCCAATGGAGAGAACTAGCTCTTGAGTTTGGTGTAGGAGTTAAATATAAAATAGTTGAATAATGTATCGTAAGTACAAGAATGACTTAGCATTAGATATAGATATGTTTTGCATTAGTGAAGTGCAGTTTTTAAATAAGGATTTACTTTTTTTTTTAATAATAATGAATCCGTAATTTTTTTCACTTTTTCGGGACGACTATTAACTTAACTTACCACAGATAAATTAACATCTAGCTACGTTTATACGTCTAAGGTTCTTCCATTCGGGAAAAAAGTTTAATAATATAAGAGCTTCTATATTTATTATCTTGAAAAAATAAAGTTTATATTATATTTAACCTAGCCAGGTTTTAAACTGACGACTTCTGCGATCAGAGCAATGAATCGAATACCACTTTAAGTTATGATCGCAGACTCCGAAGGTCGCGGGATTAAATTTAAGGTATATTATATTATAAACTGGATAGGAATATATACTGAAATTCATGAGAAATGTAAGGTTGGGTTACGCTATGCTTCCACCTCACTCAAGCACTATGCACGATTAGACTGAATTTTTTTTATCCCTACTAAATTTTAAAATCTGCTAAAAACTACATTTGAAGAAAAAATCATGGTGAAATTCATGAGAAATGTGAGATTAGGCTACGCTATGTTTCCGCTTTACTCAAGCACATTTCAAAGTGGAAAACATTTTCTTTACTCTCCTACTCCCCTCTCACTACTTTTGTACAACTAACCAAAACATCGATGCTGTGTCTAGACAGCCCACAGCACAGCGTTGAGCATACTGTGCTGTAAAATGGTAATTCTGCTACATAAACTTTGTTCTAAAAAATAGAAAGGTATATTATATTGAATTGGCCGTATAGGTTTATAAATAATTCTGGTTGTACCATCTGCATTCCGTAGTAGGCGAGTAAAGGGACATAAGTCGTATACTTCATACGAATAGTACCGGATGCATTAAATGGACTTTGGTAACCGATTTGGCATTTAACCAGTTCTATGTCAGTGTCACTATAATTCTAATATAATTGTGTATCTGAGATACATTAATGAGACATGATTACTGACTACACATCTCCACCAATAAGTCACAAGACTTCAGTGGTCTAAGAAAAAGCCAGAACAACATAACACCTCAAATATTGTAATTTGTCCATGTGTTACCAAAATTGTGGTTAATTAAATGTCTGTAATTTTAAATATAAATTAACCACTAAATCAGTAGTTATCGGGTGTTTTAATCGAACAAAAAGCTACAAAAAAAATTCTAAAAATTAAACCGAATATTTTTGTACTGGAAAAAAAGTTAAATCGATTTTCCATTATAAAAATATTACTGAATTTGGAAAAGAAATTTAAATTTGGTACAAAACTTAAATTTCTCAAAACAGCGATGTTTAGAGTTTTTGCCAATATACCAACGATTTGTATTTGAATATAAATGAATCTCAATCTAACAACGCCGCCTAACAAGGTGGCGATATAGTTCCCGGGTACACAGTACAGACATGCTGGCTCTTGTGAAGTGTCACATAAAAATAAAAATAAATCTATTGTATTCTATTCCTAGGCTGTAAAAAATCTCTATATACTTTGTCAAGCTTGCTGAAACAGAAATATGATTCCTAGGATTCCGTCATTCTCAAGATATCTCGTAAGTTGAGACAGCGGGGAAGGGCATATTTACGGGACGACTGACCGTCTATTGAATGTTTGATGCGCTGTGAACTTTGGTAATGAAAAGTGAAGTTCGCCGAATACCGATATTAGATAATGTAAATAATGTAAAAATCTCTATATACTTTGTCAGCTTGCTGAAACAGAAATATAATTCTAGGATTCCGTCATTATCAAGATATCTCGTAAGTTGAGACAACGGGAAGGGCATATTTACGGGACGACTGACCGTCTATTGAATGTTTGATGCGCTGAACTTTGGATGAAAAGTGAAGTTCGCCGAATACCGATATTAGATAATGTAAATAATGTAAAAATCTCTATATACTTTGTCAAGCTTGCTGAAACAGAAATATGATTCCTAGGAGTCCGTCATTCTCAAGATATCTCGTAAGTTGAGACAGCGGGGAAGGGCATATTTACGGGACGACTGACCGTCTATTGAATGTTTGATGCGCTGTGAACTTTGGTAATGAAAAGTGAAGTTCGCCGAATACCGATATTAGATAATGTAAATAATGTAAAAATCTCTATATACTTTGTCAAGCTTGCTGAAACAGAAATATAATTCATAGGATTCCGTCATTATCAAGATATCTCGTAAGTTGAGACAACGGGGAAGGGCATATTTACGGGACGACTGACCGTCTATTGAATGTTTGATGCGCTGTGAACTTTGGTAATGAAAAGTGAAGTTCGCCGAATACCGATATTAGATAATGTAGATAATGTAAAAATCTCTATATACTTTGTCAAGCTTGCTGAAACAGAAATATAATTCCTAGGATTCCGAAGCATATGAATTGAGAACCGAATACCGATATTAGATAATGTAGATAATGTAAAAATCTCTATATACTTTGTCAAGCTTGCTGAAACAGAAATATAATTCATAGGATTCCGTCATTATCAAGATATCTCGTAAGTTGAGACAACGGGGAAGGGCATATTTACGGGACGACTGACCGTCTATTGAATGTTTGATGCGCTGTGAACTTTGGTAATGAAAAGTGAAGTTCGCCGAATACCGATATTAGATAATGTAGATAATGTAAAAATCTCTATATACTTTGTCAAGCTTGCTGAAACAGAAATATGATTCCTAGGATTCCGTCATTCTCAAGATATCTCGTAAGTTGAGACAGCGGGGAAGGGCATATTTACGGGACGACTGACCGTCTATTGAATGTTTGATGCGCTGTGAACTTTGGTAATGAAAAGTGAAGTTCGCCGAATACCGATATTAGATAATGTAAATAATGTAAAAATCTCTATATACTTTGTCAAGCTTGCTGAAACAGAAATATAATTCCTAGGATTCCGTCATTATCAAGATATCTCGTAAGTTGAGACAACGGGGAAGGGCATATTTACGGGACGACTGACCGACCGTCTATTGAATGTTTGATGCGCTGTGAACTTTGGTAATGAAAAGTGAAGTTCGCCGAATACCGATATTAGATAATGTAAATAATTTTGCGAAATGACGTACAAAGCGACGCAATGGGCTACTGTAACAGGGACTGAAATCCCCAGGTTAGCAAACTAATTAAAATTTGACGAGGAGCGTTGCAATCCCTCGTTGTTCAACCCACCGCTGACGGAATTTAACTCGCCGTAGACAAAAGCTTCAATTCGGTTGGATATTTTCGGATTTCAAGTGAATAAAACAAAGTTTTCTGTAATGGCCGTGAAGCGAGCCGGTTGCGAGTGATTGTTAAGCCGTTTCCATTCGAATTAATTTCTATGAATTGAAAACCTTTTTAATGTTTTGCACAGCAAAGCTATTCGTTATTAGCTATAACCTATAATATAAGCCTTTTCAAAAAGAAAAGTGATCCTATTTTTACAGGCTTTTTGGCGACTATAACAAGATACCAATTATGTTTTGACTGCGGGTGATAAATTGCTTGGTATTTATATTTAGGTCTGACTTAAATCGGAAATCAGTGATACAATTCAACGGGTTCGCCGTGTATTTCTGAATAATTATTGTATTCTAATTGAATGATAATGGTTAAAGAATGACCAATGAAACATCGATATAGAGTCACAGAAACTCTCAGAATGATTGCCATTATAAAAAAAAAACAACAAATCAAAATAAATTTAAAAAAAGTCATTATTGAACTAACAGGCCAGATAGTGTGGCCGTTTTCCGGCAGTTGTATGAAGATTGAGGAGTGGGGTTAATGATTACCTAAGCAGATTTTAGTACTCATAGATAAATTTGTAAACTAACAACTCACAAAAGATTATAGTCGGTACCTACGAATTCTGCGGTGTCACGAAAGCTGCCTACTTGAGAAAATTATATTACCTATCTACAATTAAACAGGTACATTGCAACTTACGTATTTAGCATAATCTAACTAAGTAAAGTATTAGGTTTGCACCTGTAAGCATACAGAGTTGTCATAAAGTTGTCAAAGTTAATAGTTGAGAGTAACTATTTTAACGGTTAATGAATTTGCCTCGTTACCTGGTTCACAACTTCCCAGGTGGTTTCAGCAAATTGAGCTATGATTTCATTCTTCAAACTTAAATATATGAAAAGCCCTCTGTAATGGCGGCTAACAAGCAATGAAAAACCACACATACTCTGAAAATAATCATGTTATTTTGGTTTTTAATTATTAAGACTTCAGAGGGGTATTTTTAGATATAGAGAAAAAACTTATTGTATTATTATTTAATTTATTGTGCACATTATCACAACATGCATGTACCTATATTGTTCTATTATTTCGCTACTATTTGTATGATTATTTTTATTTATTGTTGAACTAAACTTCTGCTTACAAGCTACTTGCAGTAGCTTAGCGGAATAAATTCCCACTTCATGACCAAAAAAATATATAATAAGAATATAGATTTTTTTTTAAAATTTGAATAATAGCTTATAAACCCATCGTAATATTTAATCATTGAAGATAATATTAACAAATCTCAAATTAAAATCGAACTCAGGACCTCTGTCTTACAGGGACAACACTCCACAACTGAGCTAATGAAACCTAATTATTTTCCGTAATTTTGATTGATAACATATTTAATATCAGAATTATCAATATTATCCTTAACGAGATTATAATAGAGAGGAGTGTAAGGAGAATATATGACGCGAATGTGAATGCAAGAAGAAGCCGAGGACGCCCGAGGAAGACATGGCACGATCAAGTGAATCAAATACTCGAGTCGGGCCACGTCAGAAGTCGGAATAACAGAAGAGAATGTATGAGGCGTTGTATGAATGTGAATGAAGCAAGAAGTGTATGCCAAGATCGAGTTGTTCAGCGGTCCGTCCTCTCTGCCTACCCCTGCAGAGATGGTTAGTTAGTTAGATTATAATACAAGTGGCTTTATTTAACAAATCCTCGGTGATGAGCCTCGCATCATTTTGGTTGGTTGTGTCCATGGATACCAACTAATGTCTATTTGATTTTCCTCAGTGACGAGAAAATCTCAAACGCTCTAAAACAAGGGTTTCCAACCTTATTATTTCGTAATTTTCTTGGGGATCGACTTATAACAAGAAACTTATAAAAATTTTAGACATTACTTTTTTTT
The DNA here is from genome assembly GCA_022606495.2 of Halesus radiatus. Taxonomy (NCBI): domain Eukaryota; kingdom Metazoa; phylum Arthropoda; class Insecta; order Trichoptera; family Limnephilidae; genus Halesus; species Halesus radiatus. The sequence continues at coordinate 54,310 of JAHDVE020009756.1, read as the reverse complement.
AAGTTCTTCAAAACTCTGACCATTAAACCGCTGCATTTACAGATAAGCACGAATCTAACAAAACCAATTTATCCTGCGACCAGAACATTTTTTTTCATCCACGGTTATAAATTTAAAATACGGAAATAATTAATATTATCAAAAATCACAATCATAATTATTGGGATCAACTGAATTTTGCTCCACGATCTACCGAAGGGATCCCTTGCTCTAAAGGAAATGGAGACAGGCTTTTCGTACAAACTATATGAGTAGTTTTATGAAAAGTGTTGCTCAAGCTCGAGCATTGAAATGAGATATAAGAACTTTAAATTAGACTCGTCAAGAGAGTCGCGAGCGAGGGAGGTTCACGGGAAATGAAAAATAATATTACGAACTAACTAACTTTAGTATGGAGCGACATGGTTTCGCGAAAATAAACTTTAATGAATTATTACGATGTAAGTAAGGAACATTAAAAATCAATTATTAAAAAATTAAATATTATTAAGCGATTTTTTGTATGAAATTGAATTAAAGTATACTTAAAAACTTTATTAATGCACGTTACAATAAAGATCAACAGTAAGAGAATAAACTAGACCAACACATCGCTTCTAGACACCATGCTGATGAGGCTGGGGGAAAGGGATTGTTAAAAGGAAAAATAAATTAATTGTCATAAGTGGAATGGCTTGATCAAGAAGGTAAAAGCTCTACAAGGGCTTAGTAGGTAATTAAAGTAATATGTACAGAAAAAAAAATTTCAAGATACAGCCCGAACAGCCCACTAAATTGACAACAAAAGTTGCAAAAAGTACAAAAAACAGATAATAATAATAATAATCGGATGATTTTTTATAGCGCCGTTTTTGTGAAAAATCACCTCAAGGGCGCTGTACAAATCTTACTTCCTATTCTTACATTATTCCTATATTAAATCTATGACTTTTTTTTTGACACTATCATTACACATTATTTATAGACCATATAAAGAGATGCGGTTAGATTATCAAAATTAAATACGGCTTGGTCTAAGTTTTCATACATGTCTAATTGAAATAAAAAAAAGAAGTTAACTGTATTTATTCCTTACGATATATTGAAAGACGCTAATACAAATGATAGGAGTTATGTAAAGTTGGGCGGCGGGTGAGGACGGGGGCCGAAGGTACTGATCCTTTCTTTCAATCTTCTTTGTCTTTGTTGGTGACGGGACGCTTGGTGTTGGTCTGCACGTACGCAATGCGCTTGTCAGCCGGCTTCAGGATCCGGAAGGAGCACTTCAGCGTGTCGTCCACTGACATCATTGCTCCTGCATTATCGAATTCCCCGCAGTACCAGTTGCTTCTTGGCAAAGAACTCATACCCGTCCTCTACCACCTGATGCACCCTGCAGATCAGGTCAAATTCGTGCTTGTTGAGGAACTTGGCCACTATCTCAATGACGAAGGTAAAGGCTCGTTCTCGCCCCAGCTGGCGGTGTCCTTGTTCGGGTCCCAGCAGCCCACTTCCCGGTTGTATACAATATTTTTTACAACCACCGTGGTCCGAATCGCCGTTTCTATTAACTGTTGGTACTTCACTAGTACATGTGGTGACGACCGACCGCCAGATGTGACCGATGCCGATGCGTTAATTCGGAAGAACGAAGCAGATTTTAACTCAAAATATTTGAAATATTTGGGTTTTTGTTATAAACTTGATTTAAGCTCGAAACGACAGCACTAAAATTATGTAATTTTTATAAATGTACCTAAAAATTATTGCGGTTATTTTATGCTATTTTTACACCAGAAAAATTAATAACTTCCCAATATTTGTAAGATAAATGAGGAGCAACTATAAAACGCAGCCGGCAGCCACGGGGGCGCCTTGCTACCTATGATATCTATGTTTTCTGACCAGATCTTAATAGCCAGATTGGAACCTCTATTCTCCTAATCTCCTCCCATCCCCCAATCGTTCCAGCACTAAATCTTCACCAATATTGGGGTACCATAACCGAACTGGCTCAGCAGAATTAGAATTCATGGCTGTACTCTTGAGTAGGTATCAAGAAAAAAGAGAAATTCGCGAACAATGAAATATACGAGATTATCAAGGAAAGCAATCACTTTGTATAGAATACTTAAATTAATTATACTTAAATGAAAAAGTCTTGTGTTTAATCCATGTATAAATTCAAAGAATTGGTTTAAAACAATTAACTTTTTCTTCATTTAAATATATGAGAGGTTATAATTAAATAATATCACGCGGCAGAGGGTCGCAAAATAATCAATTACGAGAAAAACGGCAAGAACCAAAATAAGACATCACACTGAAGCGCCAAATCCTCGTAACTTATTATTGTTAACATCGCAGTAAGGCGGCAGTAAATTGCAAGCATTACTTCAGCTGTGCGAGCAAATATACTTTATGCTCCATAAAAAAAATGAAGCAGGGGAGCGCATCTGGCACTAAAAACAGTTAATTTAATTTTATGGCAAAAAGCGCATTGTTGTAGAACGTAAAACCTGTAGTAAAGCATCTCCACGTACTGGGACAGGGGTAAAACGTACTAAGTATGTGGGCTAGTATAGGGTGAGAATGTTACGTAGAGGAATGACAAACGGATTATGTCATGTGTCTTTTACTCTCTCTTGAAATCTGGCTACGCTCGATTCTTTTACCGAAATTCAGTCAAAGATATTATTTCTTCACAAAAAGGGTGCTGTTTTTGCATCCACACCTTATGTTTAGATCTTTACCCTTTACATTTGGATCTTTACCACATAAAAACGTATTTAACCAAATAATATGACTTAACTAGAACTAATATGAAGTCAACATCCAAACTTAAACTGAATCGTTTGTCATGGTTGCATGTACAAAAACATCATTTCAACAACGGTATATCCATCATGTTCAAAAACATCATTTCAACAACGGTATATTCATCATGTTCAAAAACATTATTTCAACACACGTATATTCATCATGTACAAAAACATTATTTCAACAAACGTGTATTCATCATGTTCAAAAACATTATTTCAACAAACGTATATTCATCATGTACAAAAACATCATTTCAACAACGGTATATCCATCATGTTCAAAAACATCATTTCAACAACGGTATATTCATCATGTTCAAAAACATTATTTCAACACACGTATATTCATCATGTACAAAAACATTATTTCAACAAACGTATATTCATCATGTTCAAAACATTATTTCAACAAACGTATATTCATCATGTACAAAAACATTATTTCAACAAACGTATATTCACCATGTACAAAAACATCATTTCAACAAACGTATATTCATCATTTAGCTACATAATAATATTTATCAATTGTTATGAGCCCCGAAGCCGGGTAGCAGGCAGCAGGTTATATTGTTTTCTCGCAAAGGGTTATAATAACTTGTGTTGAAGAGCTATTACGTCGATACCTGCTGTGGCATTGCGTCTCGATTCATCCAGCTACCAGCCGAGCGTTCAATCAATTAAACAACTACACCTCACCAAATATTCAATATTCGTTTTGAGCACAAATTTTTCAAGTACTGGTATCAATTCAAAATAGCTGCTTATCATATTATATTCTCAATGGGCTTATTTCAGGCTTCAAGTCCTGGTTTTCTTTGGGAAGTTTCTGAATTAATATTATCCAGCAATAAAAGTTACTATTTTTTATACTAATATTTAATGATGTCAATTAAAAAAAATAATCTTATCTCTATAAGCGTTTGAGATTTATCCTAACGCTTCTGGTTTAAGTTAAAGTGTTTTCTTGTCACAAGATTGGAATCAGTCTCCCGTACAAAGCCGTATCGGTTTTATGTAACATTAATGAAACAAATACTATAAGCTAGCAATCGATCAAATAATGCTTGTCGAACCACTTTTCTAAAGCGCGTTATCTTCAAAAAGTGTAACGTCATGTTGTGAAACGTTCATTCTCCAAAACTCACGAACGGTGATCTCTGACGCATGTAATTTTCACTATCCATTGTGGCTACACATTTAGACTGTTGCTCTACGATATTATATTTCGCTAATGAAGGAAAAGTCATTCAAAACAGAGCTATGAGCCGCATTCTAAGGAAAGTTAAATAAACAAAAATAAAAATACTACTAGAAAACGAGTTAACATTTATATTTCAAATTTTCAATAACCGAATACCCAAATATTTTATAGATGAAATTGTTTTCAACAAATGTCTACGTAATTATGAGATTAAAAATGTAAATAGGGTAAGATTACCATATACGACAAAGATGAAGTCACAGACCTACTAGATGTGTAGAGTTACAGAGGACTTAAAATGCATGATGAGATGCCTTAAAGTGCGATAACTGTATTATGATTACTGTAAAAAAATTATATTACTAAAGTGATATACAATATCATTGTTATATATAGTTTATATACAAACCATATAATATGAACTAACTCCATAAATAATAAGAAATTTTTTTTAAAAACATTGCATCTAACTAACTAACTAACCACCACGCCGTTTCTCCGCAGGGGTGGGCAGAGAGGACGGACTTCCAAACAACTCGATCTTGGCATACACTTCTTGGTTTAAAAACAGACTGCGGAAATTCTTGCATTTGTGACTATGGGACCGAACAGAGTGGAGCAAGGGTGGCAATTTAAGAAATTTAAAAAAGTTTGAGTAACTCGAAAACCGTGGGACTATCACTAAATGTAATATTCCATTTTCGGAACGGTCTCGGGGTTCCCCATCCACAGTCGAAAGGCTATCCACTGCTCACCGGACACCCTGTATATATAGAATAGCAACGTTACAGGGTTGAATTATATTATAGAACTTCCAAAGTGGCAGACGGTTAGCCTCGGTCGGAAGGTTGTATTCATGTGGAAAATTTCGATTGCGCAAGATTATGGAAAAGTTCATATGCCACTTCAGCAAACTTGGGTGCGAAGCTACAGTGAAAACATACTCGGTAATTTGTCTTCATTACTGGGAGTCTGAAATTATATCTGAAAAGGCTAAGATTGAATTTCTCAAATGGATTTTCTCTAACCATTTACGATACTTTTCAAAAATATTTGTCGTTGGATCATTATGAAAAAAAATCCATGGCAATACATTAATGGAATCCAAAATACATATTTTGGAACGCTACCATTCGCTCTTAATTAAGCGAATGAACTGAATACTATGACTCATTGAAAATGTAGAAAATATCCTAAACAATTATTATTGCACGTTTGGACTGCTATATGCGAAAGAAAACGTTAGCAACAAAATACATAAAATTGGTCAATAATAACAAATATTAATTGACACGGAAAGGTATTTGATTGATTGAAATTTTAGGAATTTAATATAATACGACACATATAAGAGTATGTGATATATTTTCAAATCCTTTTTAAATTTGTTTGTAATCCGCAACGTGTCACTCCTGTCTTTGACGCCTCTAGCGAATGTGAAAAAAGTGTTTTGGTGAACTATTACCGGAAAATAGTAATCACGGTTTCGAAACTGGCAACAAATCACGTGTGCACTTAAAATTAATTTTATAAAAAAATATCGACTTTTGAGATAATGGCGTACCTAAGTGAGCAATTTTATTCGATGGTAAAAATATTGGAATAAACTATATAAGTAAAATCCTTTGGCAAGATAACAATTCTTGAAAATGAAATAAAATCTTTAAAAAAAAGTAAAATGCTAAACAATATTTCAATATTGAATTTCATCTTCTTATTTTGTTATTATTTGACACGGGACATATAATTTTACGCCGGATGAATGGGTAAAAATATGAAGAATACATTATAAAGTTATTGATTACTAAAACACGGCGCAGCGAGGTAGTCAAAATGTCAATGTGTCATTTCACATCATTGAACACAGTTTCATATTTTGTGTTAAATAGTGTTTCTCATTTTAAAAGTACCGACGCAAACACCAGTGACGTGCTGCGACTATATCCAACATTTTGAAAATTAAAAATAATGCATCGAAAAAGCTTTTTTTTTTCTAAAAAGAAAGACAAATATTCCTAGGTTATGAATAATGATATTTGAAAATCTCCTACTGCCATCACAGTAAGCGGAAGATGTTTCTTGTGTCGTGATGGAGGACTTAGCCAGCCGAGGAATTGAACTCACGATGCCCGGGTGAGACCCTGTGGTGAGAGTTTTTAGGAGATATGTTCCGTTTATTGATGCAAGAAGTCACGAATTTGAAAAAATAATTATTTAGGTTATAAAACAACCATTTGAAAAAAAATTTCTTATGGAAAACGTAATATGTCACAACGAAATAGTTCATTTTGGGTTTACAATGACATAAACAAATTAGTAACATTTTTACGTTGAATCATTTTAGGATTTTCACATCGAAAAAATATATAATATAACATATTATACGAGTATGCCATACCCACTGCGTGATATTTAATCATAATATAACAATAACTTTGTGAATTAACAAGACTTGTTGATAACATTCTGCACAAAAATTTAACCACAATACAACATCGCATATTTTATAGCAGGTTCGAGTATTCATCGTGGCATTAATTGGAGAATTAGACCGGCCAACGCACATCTTGGTGCCTGGGGTTTTTTTTAAACTGTTTTTTTCTCTAATTTTGTCATTCAGAATCCAAGTCAGATTTTATGCATCAGCTCTAGTTTTCAAGATATGGCATATAAATAACTTGGAATTGAGGACTTTGCTTTTCTTAAACATTTGTATTTACTACAGCTATATATACATCTTTTTTTTAAATATGAATACCGCACAAGAGTCCCAACTGCTCCCAACCGTCTAGAGCCAGTGAGACTATGACATTTCCAATTGGGGGATGTTGTGTGGCTGAAGGTATTGGGGAGGGGAATGAGAAGGGAAAGAGGAAGGTGGGGAATACCTGGCTATTTAGATCTGGTCACCAAACACGGCTAAAAGCCATTTCAAGCAACGTTTCAATTCTGAATGGTGGTCTTTCACCAGAGCGATACCGAGGGAATCTTCCACTCTGGAACGTGCGCAAATATACTATATATTATTTTTAAATGAATTAATTGTGAAACAACACAAATTAATTAAATAAAATTTAGTTGCGCACGCCGGGATTTGAACCCGCGACATTCGGATTCGTAGTCGAGAGCCTTACCCCTCGACCATGGAGCCCGTCGAATCAACATCAACAATATCCATAATTAGTTGTCACTTTTCCAGCATCAGACAAAAATTGTTGGGCTGTGTTATATAACCTTAATCAATGAAATTATATTATTTATGTTCATCACTTCATTTGGTTTATGCGGTGGCACAACTAAAATGATACTCACACACAACATTATAGTAATAATAATAATATATTATAATAAAACAAATTTAAAACTTTTTTCCACTTTAATTTTTATTTGACCGTAACCGGGTAATTTGCATTATAATTTGTACCAGTCTGAAGATGGCTCTAACGAGCTGAAACCCGGTTACGGTCAAATAAAAATTAAAGTGGAAAAAAGTTTTAAATTTGTTTTATTATAATATACTATAATGGAATTCCACCATGTATTAACAGTTTCAAAAATAGAAATATAATAATAATAGTTGGATGATTTTTATAGCGCCGTTTTTGTGAAAAATCACCTCAAGGGATTTCAGTTAACAATTTGGCATCGCAAAGCAGCCTCCAGTGACTTCTGAGGTCAAGTCGAAGTATTCAAAAGTGTCTCTTAAAAAAAAAACTACCCAATATTAACTTTAATTCAAGACCGTATCTCATTCTAGCGCTGAGATAATGCGCAATAATGAAACATACATACATTACATACTCAAAATTTATATATAAGATAACCACATTATCGATGATAAATATTGATGGTATATATTTTTAACCGTTTTCGTTACAAAATGAAAAATTACCCACGCAACGTTACTCTAAGCTTCAACACAAATTATTAAAGGAATCAAAAAAAATAGCATATCAGTAATATTATAAGTACCCTGTTCTTGTATGACGTCTTAAAAGATAAATTTCCATTTCCGTTTTAATATTTATAATATCGCCAAATGAATGTAATACCACTGTAATAAACCCGATTGATCGAAGCACGAAAAAAATCTATGGAATGATGTAAAAAATAATTTCTTTGATATCAGCGGTACTTTGTGGTATTATTCTCTTCCTGTCAAGAAATGTGGGTAGATACTTATTTTTATTTGTGCTAATAATAATTCATGATAGAATTCCAGCGTGATAATTAGATAAACAACTTGTGACATTTTTCTATTAATTTATTATTGAATGGATCGGTTTTACCCCCAAGAAATCATCAAACTGGCACACGTAAGAGAGTCACAAGGAGTATTTAAAAGTTCGCAATTACCTAAAAGGACAATTTACACTGTTGTAAATACTGTGATAGCTCCGTTGTTACCTCTCACCTTTTCTCATAAGCGACGCATGTAACAGAAAGAGAGGTTATAACGGAACTACCAGCAGCAATATCTTACACAACAGTATCTAAGGCGTATTCTGATGAATCCGTTGTTACCTTTCCCGATTTTCAAAAACAACGCATATAATAGAAAAAGGTGTAACAATGTAGCTCTCGGCAGTAGAACCATAACCAAGGTCCGTCAAATCTGAATCTAAAACCATGCCACTGATAGATTCGTTGCAACCTCTATTTTTGATACACGAGTCGCCAGTGACGCGTATATTATGGGAGACCCATAACCGTGACCAATCAAATACTGAGAACTCAGTCCTAACTACTATTTTTTTTACATAAACGACGCATGTAACGGAAAGATACATTTAAACGGAGAATCCCCGGCAGAATTTTTCACAGTATTCGCCATACGCCATTCACATACCGTTGATAGCTCTGTTGAAACATTCCCCTTTTTCTCATACACAACGCGTACCTATATCAGAAAGAGAAGTTACAACGAAAATACCATAACCACGGATTATCCATTCGGTATCTAAAGACATAGACATAAATGTAACAGATAGAAACTCACAGCGGAACTTTCAGCGGCATGAATTTCACCCTGTCCGCTAAATGGATATCAAAAGGCATACCGCTGAGAGCTACGTGGAAACATGTCCCTTTTTCTCATACACGACGCGTATAGCAAAAAGAGAGGTTACAATGAAAAAGGACCATAGCCACGGTTTATCCAATCGGTATCTAAAGACATAGACACCAATGTAACACAAAGAGACTCACAACGGGGTTTTCAGCAACATGACATTCAACCTACCGCAAAATCGATATCAAAAGGCATGCTGCTGAGAGCACCGTTGAAAAGTGTCGTTTCACATAGACGACGCGTATAGCAGAAAGAGAGGTAAACCATAACCACATTCCCTTAAGTCGGTATCCAAGGGTATAGACACATAGACCCCTTAAAAAAAAAGTTACAGCTGACGCAGCATGGTATAATGAACTCTACAATAACTCCATCTAGAGCCCACTATCGCATGACAATGCTGTATCTGATGGAGTCTTGTTTTTCTGCAGAAAGACCTCACAACGGAGCTCCTAGCAGTACGACTTCACACCGTCCTTCAAATCGATATCTAAGAATGTAACAGAAATAGATCTCACAACGGAGCCCTCAGCGGCAGGACTCGTCACCCTGTCCTTGAAATCGGTATCTACCTGTCCGGCGGAGGTGTGCCGCTTGCACAGCATGGCGAGTAGCTCGTGCGGCCTCACGTACAACCGGCTGCAGAGCAGGAAGGCGAACAGGAAGCCGCGGTCGGCTCCGGGACGTAGCAGGTCGACGAGCGCCTCGAGGGTGCCGCTCACCAGCTGTCCATCGCGGTACTCAAGCTCGGACACGACCATCGAGCCGGCGCCCGAAGACGACATCTGCAACAATGACTACAATTAGCACATATACAAGAACCTATTAAAATGATATATGCTACGTATGACAGTGAAGCTAATATAAATTGTTAGTAGATATAAAGGTTTAAGTAATAAGTAACCAGTTTTTAGGTATGAATTGAAAAATTTAAGTTCATATGCATGGTTAGGGGTTTGAGAGGTAAAAGTGACAATTTTGTAATATAGATTAAGAAAGGGATGCTTAGATGGTTTGGGCATGTAGAGCGAATGAACGAAGAAAGGAGTTGAAGGAGAATATATGACGCGAATGTGAATGGAAGAAGAAGCCGGGGACGCCCGAGGATGACATGGCACGATCAAGTGAATCAAATACTTGAGTTGGGCCATGTCAGAAGTCGGAATAACAAAAGAGAATGTATGAGACGTTGTAAGAATGTAAATGAATGAATAAGTGTATGCCAAGATCGAGTTGTTTGGCGGTCCGTCCTCTCTGTCTACCCCTGCGAAGAAACGGCTTGATGGTTAGGTAGTTAGAAAAAGTGTTAATAGTCAATTAAATATTATTAATAATCGAAAAAAAAATTATCTCTTAAATTTATTTTAATATAAATAACCATATTTATAGTATTATTAATATAAATTTTAATAATAAAACTATTATTTTTGTATGCCTTGCTATTTTCTTGATTTTATTTACATTGATAGGCAAAGACGAGCTCTCAGCGTAAAATCGAATATGCTCAGTAGAAGATTTCGCCTTTGTAGTACCGCTGTGAAAAGGACTCTATTCCTTGCCTTCTGCGCAACGTTGTACACCTGCGAACTCTGGGCAAACTACAAAAAGAGTAAGACTTCGTGTACAGTATAATAACGCCTTCCGCATAATGTTTGGCCTCCCCAGATACTGCAGCGCTTCCAGTATGTTCACGGAGGGGCGAGTTTCCGGTTTTGCAGCCCTTATAAGATCCAGGGTGGCTGGAATGAGGGAAAGAATAAACAGCTCCAGGAATATCCTCATCATGGAAGCCCGCCTCAGTCCAGCCTCCAGCATCGACGCATACTGGACAAATATATTGGCCCCTCACAATATAAATGCCGCAGCACCCTAAAGGAGTTATTTTAATCTTATTTAGTTAAATTCTTATTTTTTTATTTATTTATTTATTTTTTTTTTTTTATTTTATGTGTGATGTATCGCCTTATACTACTGTCTTATAATTATTTTACTTTTTTTTTTAAACTCTTGTTTATTTTTTATAACTATTGCATGTATATTTTATATGGAATGTGTGGGACTGCACTAACCTCCCCACATACGGGAATAAACATTTATTATTATTATTATTAACAACAAAAATCATTTATTTTAGAAATTTCTAATGTAAATTTATTATTTAATATTTTACAATCATTTCAATATTTTTTAAATTTATTTTTACATTTTTAATTAATCACTTACATACTTTCATCCCTTATTGTTAATTTTTGTTTATATTTGTAATTTCTACTATTTGATTATTATTTGTCTATACTTTTCAGTATATTGTTTGCTTGGACGAGGGGAAATTTGGTTCTGAAACATGTAGATATTTATATATTAAAAACAGTGGTTTAAACAAAGTAATTCTTGTTAATATATAAATAAAAATTTGTTAATTTAGTAACAGTAATAAAATTGCACATTTTATGTATTCATGCTTACCTAAATACAACGCCTGTAAATAAATTGAAATATTCAAGTAATTCGTTTTAAAAATAACAACTCTTGAGTCACGGATAATCTGAACATATTTAAAGCCGTTCTATTTCTATAATTCAAATTTTCCAATAAAAAGATTAGAATATTATAAGAAACAACAGTGATCAAAACAAATGTTATTTATATAATTGCATTGCAGACGACATCAAAAACATAATGAAGAATGGGTATATTGAGAAAAAAAAATCATTCGTTCTGAATGAAATTAAATTAATAAAATAATTCAAATGTATACGTAATATTATAATGTATTTATTTAGGTCCTATTCTAATTGAATAAACGTTATGTTCTTTTTTTGGGAATAAAAAAAAAAAATACATATATTATAATAATAGATCGCGAAGAAAATGTGTTATAACTTACGTAATTTACCAAATTACGCCTCGCGCGTTGCGCCGTCTGTTCCATTTCCGGTCTAAAACAGACGCAGCCATGTGGTTTTAAGTCGTTTCTAGCCTCAGCGCTAGGTACTGTCACTGTTGTATTTTCCATTGGTAATAAAACAGTAAATTATGATGTCTATACAATATTTTGCTCATGGAAACACTCCTTTAGTTCGCTCGACCTTTCAGTCAAATGTTCTCAGCATGGCATCAATATGTACGAATTTTAGTTAGCAAATGAACGTGTTAAAAACACCGATAAATCGATATTTAACAAGGCTCAAAAATATTATATCAACGACATCACGGCTTGCATAGGGAAGCAATAAAACACTTCCATTGTTACGTGCAAGAGATGACATAGATGCGTCTGCATACTCGGCATTAAGTCTATACTAGTTTATACTATTCTTCTTACACTCCTTTCTTCGTTCATTCGCTCTACATGCCCAAACCATCTAAGCGTCCCTTTCTTAATCTTACTCACTACGCTTACCAGCCTTGCATTCTTTACGAATCTCAACATTTTTCACTCGATCATACATGGTTTTACCACACATTCGTCTCAGAGATCTCATTTCTACGGCATTCAGTTTACTTTTAACCTCCCTCTGCCAATTACATGCCTCAGAGCCATACATCAGGGTTGGTATCAGCACTTCATTGTGGCTCGCTAGCTTCGCTTCTTTGGGCAACTTTTTGTTAGCGCCAACCGCGTTCAGTCCTCCGTTAATGGAGTTTCCGGCATTCACCCTTCTTTCAATATCCCTATCAGTCTTTCCATCTCCCGTAAACATACTTCCCAAATACACAAACTCATCGACCTGATCCAAGTATTCGTCATTCACAACTATATTGCACACTATTTTCGTACTCTCTCTTTCAAACACCATGACTTTAGACTTACTTACATTCATTATTAGCTCATTCTTCATAAATACTTCATTCATCCTAGATACAAGGGACTGAAAATCTTCCATACTATTAGCAATCAGCACTGCATCTTCAGCATACAACAGTCAACATACTTTCAGATTACTCATTTACGCGCCCAAGCCCACCTCTTTCAATTCTTGCATACAATTATCCATGTATAGATTGAATAACCATGGTGACATTACACAGCCTTGCTTAACACCTTCTGTGATATCAAACCACTCCGTAAAATCACAGTTAACCCTAACACATGCAATGCTTTCCTCGTACAGAGACGCGATTGCCTGTATGAGATTCGTACTCACTCCATACTTGGACATTACCTGCCATAATGTTTTCCTGTCAACTCTGTCGTATACTTTTTGTAAATGTACAAAGGCACAGAAAAGTTTCTGGTTTTTTGCCAGAAACTTCTCTGTGAACCATACGCAACGAGAAAATCTGATCGATCCAGCCCCTTCCGCTCATAAATCTACCTTGCACATCCCATACTTTCTCTATATATTTCGTTTGTAACCTTTCAATCAATATCCTACCTTACAGCTTTCCAACTGAACTTAGCAGGCTAATTGCCCTGCGATTTCCACATATGTGACCCTTTACCTTTGCCCACAGATCACAGCCCTCCTCCGATCTAATGGCGTGTAGCCCCCCTCGAAACACTGGTTAAAAAGTTTGCATAACCATGTGAGAATTATACGGATATCTCCTTTAAAGTATTCAGCAGCAATATTGTCGAAACCAACAGCCTTACCTTCATACATTTAATTGATATTTTTATTTCATCCTTGCTGATTTTGGGAACATTCACGCCATCGTCATTCATACCTGATTCGCCACTGGGATCACTATCAGTCGGGTTGCTTTCATAAACCTCTTCAAAGTATTTCATCCATCTCACTTTTATCTTCAGTGATTATTTACTAAATAATTAAGTCGTAAAAATATAAGAGTGTACATGAGACGATGCATGAAGTAAAGAATGTATGCCGAGATGGTGATGTGTGGCGTTTTATCCTCGGTGAGTTAGTTTTTAGACGAATTAAAATGTCTGGAACAAATATCATATTGTTTCTTGACTGAACATGAACAAATATAATCTTACTATAATATTTCATCGAGCTAAAATAGTACATACTCGTATAATATGTTTTAATTAATTGAAAACATTTTGATGAATGTATTTCATATGATTATATTGAAGTTCAGTGATTGGAAAGTGTATTTTAAGAAAATATAGTTATCTAACAAAATAACTTGTTATTATAATTGGCATGATTTTGTTTAAGTTTACCTACGTTTGAGTTTGTTTCGTGAATAACATTCGTGGTCTAAAACTAGTGCTAATAACTATATATTTGCACTGGGCACAAACGTCACAAGTTTGTTGTTTTCGCAAATTCAAACATGATAAACTTTCAAACCCTGTAAAGCTGCAAGGCGGGCGCTGCGGCAATGCAAATCTCACAACATATTCTCTTAAACTTTCAAACAACTATTTAGAATAAATTTACATGGATCGGAAAGATAATGCATAGTAACAGACAAACGTTCTCTAAAGAAGTTATCGAATGCGAAATACGATGATAAAATGTCAGGATGAAGTCCTTCAAAGGCCAAAGAGACCACTTGTGTGCATATTATGTAAGGGGGTTATTGCCTATTATTTAAAGCGGGGATTTCTTTCTCGTTTGCATAGCCTCCACCTTTGAGGAAAGTCAATAGTTCTTCAGAGGCACAATAGATCCTGTTCCGTGAACAAAGCTTTTCTATTATTTATAGAAACTGAGGGCTTTCAATGCAGATCATATTCTCAGGGTATTGTTTTCTTCAGCTTTAAGCACTAAGCGTTAAGTGAGAATATTTACAAATACAGATAATATGTGAAAACGAAAATTTATAAGAATTATATGGGTCGAAAGAGATTCAATTTTTGAAAGATTTGTTTCTTTCAAGTTTTTTTACTGTCCAGTTTCGAGGTTTTCTTAGAGCAATAAAGTTTGAAATGTCTCGACAACGTCTCGGACACTGCATATGCTCTACCCGTTCAGTGTTTTTGTTCTAAGTATTCAATTTCGAACATCACTGATATGTCCAGAGTTATCGTGTTTATTTAGAAATATAGGTACAACACATTATTATCGAGTGCTTGTAAAATCGCATTAATTTATTAAAGCAAACAAAAAAGAATTAAATATAGTATACACAAAATCATTCAACATTATGAGTTCGTTTGAAACTGCAAATTACGTGAAAATGTAATGAGTTTTTTCGTATGGGCGTGCATAAATAATACCCTACTGAACTTTCGCAGTTATGTTATAGTTATTGCAGGAAAATCTCTTTGAGAGCAGGACGACTGCTGCTGTGATGTTCTGAACAAATAATCGACTTCGAAGCCTGTCACAGCACATTTAAATATTTAATAAACCGCAGCATACATATTTATGCGTACAGGGTACCCACATCAGAAGAGTTTTCTTGGATAAGTGGAATGAAATTTTGCGAAGTGGTATCTGCCTTACCCTTTTCTTATTTTTTATAAAGCGTATGTATGAAAAAACAAATATTACAAATAGATTCTTTACTTTTAGTGAAGGCATCGCCCGTTTCGTACAGATTGTATAAAACCGTGTTTTAGACTTTGGCAAAATCACAGTTCGTGCAAGTCCAAGATAATATATTTAAATACTTATCTGATTCAAAAGAAATACAAACGGATTGGTGAAAATAAATCTAGAAGTTTTCGTACATCAGATAATGCCTTCACTATTACTAACAAAAAGCGTTAACTTGTTTCTTCGCTTCAGATTGCCACTACTTTGTCATCAGGATCCGCAGCCGATAACTTCCATATTATAGTAACACGTGACCAACACGGATCCACCCTGCGCCCGTATGACGAAATATTAACGGGTCATAGCAAAGCAAATTGCATTGAGCAGGGGTCGGCAAAAATCACAAGGGCGCCACACTTTTGAGTTTGGCAGCCACCTACGGTCTGGAGCTTGCTAATACCTTAATTAAGGCTTCTTGAATATATGCAAGGAACAGACGGCCCGTGTGAAAGATTCCCTTACCTTATCGGCGTCGGGTGGAATTGCTTTGCTTATTATACCGGTATGCATGGAAGGTGATCTTGAAAGGAGTGTCAGGAAAAAAATTATAGCGAAAATGAATGAAGAAGTTAGGGACGCCCGAGAAAGGCATCGCACGAACAAGTGAATCAAATACTTATAACAAATGATAAAAAGAGGACGCCCGATCGGGTGTTCAGAAAGTGAAACGGTGTTCAAAAAGTAGTGGTACATTCCGAAAAGAGGTGATTCTACGTCATAATCTAAGATAATTTTATGTTAAACTTTTTTCATTATTTAACGCTTTGCAAAGAAAATGCATGGAAAGGCGATTTGACGTATTTCTGAAATTTATGTATCAAAATGACCATGTATTAGAAAAAGTTATTCAAAAATCAAAATTATAGTTAACAAAAAAAATAAAAATTGAGTTACTTTATTTTACCTAGTTTCTTTAAAAATAACTGTCAAACTCGAAAGCGATTTTTTTTTAATGTGATTCATCAATTTCAAAGATAAAGTGAGCACCCACGGTAATTCTAGTTACACTTAAATGTCTACATTTTATTGCCAAACTCTGTGGGGCGGTCCATTCTCTCTACCCACCCCTCCAGGGAAACGTCCAATTAAAATGACTTGTTTCAGGAGAACAATAATAAAAATGAAAGATATTCTCTTACCCTTGCTTTAGTAACAAATCCTGTGTACGGCAAGATTGGCGATATCAGTTGGATTTGTTTTTGTCGACGCTTCAGATATCCAATTGCAAGATTTTCGAGAAAAGGTCTCCAAATTCAAATGCCTTTGTAATGAAAGAGTAAAACTGGAACGCAAATAAAGCTAGTTATTCAGTTTCAAAACAACTGAAATACTAGGGAAAATCTAAAGAAAATACCATTGGGAAAGCCTTACAGAACATATTTTGATCGAATAAATGATGCACTTTCTATTCTAAGTGCCTTCGGCTTAACATATTCCTACGAGCAATCGTTTCTTTCCAATAAGGTTGCCTTATAATAATGATAAATTTGAGTCCATACTAAAAATAATATTTGCCAACTACGTATAGGACATATAAACGATTTTTTCCAAAAAATCCAAGGCAACACTGATATTTATTTCATGTTTTCAGAATGTAATTTGAAAAAAGGCAAAATGTTTTTTTTTTGTTTTCCTGGGAAAACAAATAAGTTTTAACAGTGAGCTCTGACATCACGAAATTCGCACAATTTCTAAAATAAATAGGAACATTTTTTCAGCGTCCAGCGTTATTTGCGTCTATTTGCGTTATCTATTCTTGTCAAAAATCAAGATAAGACGCCATATTGTTTTTTTTTTCGCAGATGTTCAATAAGAAAATATAGTTCCATTAAATAGAGTTAAAAATCGATATTTTCGTAAGTTCTCTTGGATAACTATCCCTTACAACATAATTTATTCAAAATATTTGTAGTACTTTGTAGAGCCATTATAAAAAAAAATACTCGTAGCAAGAATAACTTCATTTACACCTTTGTAACTTTTTCCACTCATTTATTTTCGACCGGACCGGTTTCAACCTGTCACGGACATCGTCAGACTGGCACAATGAATACTAAATCTATGGTATATATAGCATCGATGTCGGAAGTGAGTTCCCCTGCTTTCTATTATTGTTTTTATTTATGATTTGAAATTTGTTTTATTGCTGACGGTAATGTTTATTATGTTTTTAAAAACTACTTTCGGGTTGGTTTAGTACCCTCTGATAAAAAAAAAGTGAAAAAAAGTTACAAAGGTTTTTTAATTTTAAAAAAATATCATTTTAATATGGAATTCCACTATGTATTGACAGTTTCAAAATTAGAAATAATTCGTTTTCACCACTTTTTTTTAAATATATAAATATTAGCATGTTTCTAAGTCAAAACTTTTTTTCATCATGATAAAAGGCGTACTACTTATCATGATATATATAAGGACTACATTACGCGGGTAAATCGAGAAAATTATTCTACATCTTACACCCGTGAAAATCTCAACCATAACATATATATATACTGACGGCCTCCATGGTCGAGGGGTAAGGCTCTCGACTACGAATCCGAAGGTCGCGGGTTCAAAACCCGGCGTGCGCAAGTAATTTTTATTTAATTAATTTGTGTTGTTTCAAAATTAATTCATTTAAAAATAATATATAGTATATTTGCACATGTTCCAGAGTGGAAGATACTCTCAGTATCGCCCTGGTGAAAGACCACCATTCAGAATTGAAACGTTGCTTGAAATGGATTGTAGCCGTGTTTGGTGACCAGATCTGAATAGCCAGGTATTTCCCCTTTTCCCCACCTTCCTCTCCCCCTTCTCCTTCCCCTAAATGTAAAGTTAAAAGAAGAACTTTTTTTTTTGTTTTCTTATTTTGTAATAAAAATGTAATAAATATATATATATATTTTTTTTTTAAATTTATTTGAATGACAAAGGACGCATTTCATTTTATAATAACGACAAAATTAAAATGCCATCATAATTTATAATCCAATACCTAGAGAGGACAAGCACAGTGTAAAATAATTTTATAAAGAAAGGTAAAATTATTTCTTTCCATTTTTCCCATTGCTTCAAACATTCTACGGTATTTTTGACTCAAAATCAAAAATATCACAATCAACCATGGAAATGTCAATATTAATTTATATGTTGTGGAAGTTGTGGTTTTCATATATATATTTTTTAAATATGATAACCTACGTATATTCGAAATAGCAGATTATGAAGAAATACAACATGGTCGAGGGGAAAGGCTCTCTACTACGATTCCGAATGTCGCGGGTTCAAATCCAGGATTGCGCAAATAAATTTTATTTAATTAATTTGTACTGTTTCACAATTAATTCATTTAAAAAAATAATATATAGTATATTTGCGCACGTTCCAGAGTGGAAGATACTCTCAGTATCTATTGCCCTGGTGAAAGACCACCATTCAGAATTGAAACGTTGCTTGAAATGTCTTTTAGCTATGTTTGGTGACCAGATCTGAATAGCCAGGTATTTCCCCTTTTCCCCACCTTCCTCTCCCCCTTCGCCTTCCCCTCCCCAATACCTTCAGCCTCACAACATTCCCCAATTGGTAATGCCATAGTCTCACTGGCTCCAGACGGTTGGGAGCAGTTTGGGACTCTTGTGCGGTATTCATATAAAAATAAAAAAATACTTACGAATATACGCGTTTTCTTCTGTTTTTTTAATCACTTTTCCATTTTAAATGTAAATATACTATTACGCCAGAGCGTACCTACAATCTGATGTAGGTACTCTTATACCTACTAAATGTAGTTATATAGATTATAATGAATTCTCAATTTGTTGTGTTTACGATCATAAAAAATATTTTATAAAATAAAACAATAACTTTGTTTTACATCACTTTTATTTATACTTTAGCCGACCGGGTTTCGCTACTACCGTAGCTTCTTCAGGGCAGTATACAACTAAACTATGAACTAAGATGCACATGTGTTATGGAATGATACAAACAGGCTAGTGAAGGGCCAAGGGTGGGAGATCAGCAGGTACCTGCTGATCGGGAAGGGAATGTACTTTGTTTATTGGGAATAATTTAAAGATTGGACTTTTATTTAAATTTATTTGATTATTTATTAGTCTACTATTAGTGTTTTTTGCTTTCCTTATTTCTAATGCTTCTAGGTTATCTAATCGAATGCCGGTTACATTTTTATGCAGTAAACTAGTGCCTGTATTTTTATCGAATGTGTGGTCTGTTTCTAAGAGATGGTTAGCAAATTCGGAGAAACCATTATTATTTAGACATCTTAAGTGTTCTTTTACACGGATATTAACATTACGCGACGTTTTGCCTACATAGAACGCCGGGCAATCATTACATTGAAGTGAATAAATGCCTGAGTGGCCTAAACTGTCTTCTTTATCTTTTCCGTTAATTAAAAATTTACCTAAACTATTATCTGTGTAAAATGCTGGTTTAATCTCTGACGGAAGGTTTTTAATGCTTTGTTGGGAAAAGTTATTGATATATAAGATTCTACGCCATTGATACGGTTGATTATTATTATTTGTTATATTATTATTAGGGGGGGTACTGTTGAATAAAAACTTATTTGACGACATTTTTTTTTAGTTTTTTATTTTGTATGTTAATGACTAAGTTTTCATGATAACCGTTATTTATTGAAATTTGTTTAATTATGGATAGTTCTAGTGAAAAATTAGCATTTGATAACGGGACCGTAACTAACCGGTGAATCATCGAGTGGAAAGCGGAATGTTTGTGGGAGGTTGAATGATTTGAGGTGTTATGGATAGTTATGTCTGTATAAGTGGGTTTACGGCAAATTTTAAAATCTATTTTATTGTTTATAACTGATAACGTGAGGTCTAGAAAATTTAAAGTGGTGTTTATTCCTATTTCCATGGTGAATTTAATTTGCTTATGGAAGGAGTTTATTAGTAGGAGGAAGGAGTTAAGTTGGCGCTCCGTACCGGTCCATATACATAAAATATCGTCGACATACCTCTTCCATAAAAGCACGTTATTTAGTAGGGGAGATTTACAATTCAAAATATTATTCTCTAAGTAGTCCATAAATATATCAGCAATAAGGGGAGACGTGGGGGCGCCCATAGCTAGCCCTTCTTTTTGTTGATAAAACACATGATTGAATTGAAAATAGTTTTGATTTAAACAAATGTTAAAAAGGTGAGACAGATCATTAGCGAAATTTTTAGGTAATGTGGAATTTTGTAATAATTTATACAATATGTTTTTGCTTTCTGTTACGGGGATATTAGGGAAGAGGTTAACGACATCGAATGAAACTAATTTTGCACTCTTAGGAATATGTAAGTTTTTAAGGTCATCAATCAGGGTAAACGAATTCTTAATGGTATGTTTGGGGGAAAAGACTTTAGAATTATTAAATATATTAGTGATGTGTGATGCTATTTTGAAGTTCGGGGAATTGCAACTTGACACGACCGGCCGGATTGGGTTGTCAGTTTTATGTATTTTTAAGAAACCATATAATTTAGGGGCTTTCGGATTTTTTGTTAAGAATTTAACTTGTTGGTATGATTTGTCTTGGAAGATTGGGGATTTACATGTTTTTATTGCACTTTTAATGTTATCGAGGAATTTAATAGTAGGGTCTAAGAGACCCTACTATTAAATTACTAAGAGTAAAATGTCAAATTTGTCACTTTGAATAAAATCTTGCACTTTAGAGTTATAATCACTTTTATTCATTATAATGACCGTGTTACCTTTGTCTGCTTTTGTTAGGATTAGTTGCTCATTATTTATTTTTTTCTGAATGCTCTTCATAGTGGATGTTTCCCTATTGGAACTGGCTTTAAGTTTAGGAATAAGTTTTTTTATTGTTTCGGCACTTTTGTATTGTGGTGTTCCAGGTTTATTAAATAACGCGGTCTCGATGTCCACAGCCACGTTTTCCACTGCACTGTTAATGTTATTTTTGTTGTATTCTAAGTTATATTTGAGGCCTTTTGTTAACAAAGCCATCTCATTCGGTTGGAACTGTACAGATGACTGAACTGAGAGAGTTTAGTTGTATACTGCCCTGAAGAAGCTACGGTAGTAGCGAAACCCGGTCGGCTAAAGTATAAATAAAAGTGATGTAAAACAAAGTTATTGTTTTATTTTATAAATTATAATGTCACATCACCAAGTTACCGCTTCATATGAAAATATAAAAAATATTGTTGTAGACGTACTCATTTGCCGTCAATGTATTATATATATATATATATACTCGTACATCGTTTTGTAAATTAAAAAATATATAATTTTATATAAACATGTTGTCAATATGTACTTGTTGATAAACTACAAGAATAGTTTAGCAGATTTCAAATGTTGATAAATAAATTTCATTTCAATGTTAGAATTTACTTTGCCTATTGCTCGTGTAGATAGTTAGACAATATGTTTTTTAGTTATTTTGTCTGCAAAGTTTCCCAAGCCCTGGCCTAGAGCAATAATGATCGGGGGTAATTAGTTGATATTGCACTGAGCTACGTATCGCTTACGAAGCGAGGCGCCACGTTAGGTGGTGTTAAACCGCGGGGAGTGGAACCGATTAACAAACTAATCAACATTTTGACGGGATAAGATGAGCGGGTTGAGATATTTTTATGTGTATTTTCACGAGGAATGGAACCTTCTACACTCTGCAATTCCGTATTTCACAATACGTTAACCACACTATTTGATTCCTTCCACACCACTTGATTCCATCTTCCACATTCCACGATTCCATCTTGCACACTCCATGACTCCATCTTTAATACTGTATTTTTTTCTTCATAAAAAGCAATTACTTTGTGGTTTGACATAACTAACTAACTAAGTAACCATCACGCCGTTTCTCCGCAGGGGTAGGCAGAGCGGACGGACCGCCAAACAACTCGATCTTGGCATTCACTTCTCGCTTCATTCACATTCATACATCGTCTCATACATTCTCATCTATTATTCCGACTTCTGTCATGGCCCGACTCAAGTATTTGATTCACTTGATCGTGCCATGTCTTCCTCGGGCGTCTCCGGCTTCTTTTTCCATTTGCATTCGCGTCATACATTTTCTTAGACTCCTTTCTTCGTTCATTCGCTTCACATGCCCAAACCATCTAAGCGTCCCTTTCTTAATCTTACTTATTACGCTTTCATCAGCCTTGCATTCTTTACGAATTTCAATATTTTTCACACGATCATACATGGATTTACCACACATTCGTCTCAGAGATCTCATTTCTTTGACATCATATCAAATAAAACGAACACTTTGTTGTAGACGAACAACTAATTGTTATTTTTTCGCCAAAACCATTTCGCTTAGATCATGCTTCGTCAGGGCAAATATAATAAGAAAAGAAAATAACAGGGAGTTATCGAATATATGGTAGTGGCCCGCAGCCCAAATAGCTGTACCTACCCTAAGAAAAAAGTACCATAAAAGAAAATAAATTTAATGGATATAAAATAGACATATGTTCAAAATTACTTCTTCTATATCGTTCTACTTCAATAAATTGTTTTTCGTTGCCGAATATGTGCATTTTTGTTGGAACCGGACTCTGGCGGTACTTTTGACTTCCTCAATCTAGTTTTTTAGAGGGATAAATAATGCAATGCCATGCATCCGCATGCTGCTTGTTCTGAAGCTGCAAAACATACTGCTTACATTGCTAGTATTTTTTGCACAATGAATTGTTTATTTTAAAATTATATACAACACACACAGCCTACCCTTGGACATAGAGCAATGCACGCCACTGATATATAGGTATAGAAAAAGAGTGTGTCAGGATAATATAAAAAATAGAATGTAAAATAAAATATTAAAGCGAGGCAACAATTGAAAAGTATTATGTATAATGTATTATGGCTACTATGATCGCTCTTTTCGTGTAAATGGCCCTCTCATTTGGAATAAACTTCCCCCAGCTCTTACTAATATCCAGAAATTGACTGAATTTAAACGGGCTTTAAAAACAAACTTATTTAAAAAATCCTACTGTCTATAAATTTTAATTTCTATTTATTATAAAAAGTCATTTCCTCAAGCCCCTGGTAGTTGTTTGGTTTCGGTTTCCTCCGTATATATATATTTTAATTTTTTATGTGAAGTCCGTTATTGCTGAACATAACCCGACTCCTGTCTTAAAATGTTACTATTTTTGTAGTAATATTGTGAATGTGTTATTTTTGTATAGCCATATATATGTATACTGTATAATATTTTGTAATTTTTTTTATGAATATGCACCTAAGGAGTACTGTAGGAGTAGTATTAAGAATTAGCAGGAATGTATGTAATATGTTAAGAATGAATATAATAGAATAGAATGTAAAAGTAGCACTGTAGGATACCACTGAATGGAGTTATTTAATCATTTTTAAATTTATTTATAGTAAAGCGCACTTGAAGTGAAACAACACAAAACTGCGCTCTATATAAATGCTTTGTTATTATTATTATTATAAGAGAGAGAAAACAATAATATATATATATTATAACCACTAAATAGTAAATAACCATAATTTCTTCAAAAGATTGGTATTCACTTTGTGGCGTCATAATTAATAAATGAAATTAAAAGTAAAATTATTTTGTATATATAATATATATCTTAAAGATATACAGACATCGTTATACATAATACTTCTAATTATCATTTTGTTCAAAATTCATCACCTTTTCATTTCATGCTTAGTAGATTAGTTAATGTACCTCTATCAAAAAATAATTTTAACAAATAATTAAATATAATTAAGCGGATTGCAATAAATAATGGTCATAGTACTAAATTAATAGATAATATATTAAACAAAAAGTTCAAGAAAAAATTCCTAGCACTGAATTGCTAATTCAAAAGTTTGCCAGCATAATAAATAATGAGTTGAATTGTAAAAAACATACATTAGTCTTTTTTATAGATTATTCCAAGGCTTTTGATACTATTGACCATTTTAAATTATTTAAAATACTAAAAATCATAAGAATTAGAGAAAAATTTCTAAAACACTTTGAAAATTACTTAAGCAACTGATGCATGAAATTGAAATTATTAAACACCTTAATAAAAAAAAAGGAATTTATGGCAGACGTTCCTGAAGGTTCCATATTAGGTCCAATTTTGCATATTATTTAGGTATCATTTATACAATAAATTTAAATACATTTTTAGACATGTAAAGCACTTTATGTATGCGGATGATACTGCTTTGGTAATTTCTAGCAGTGATTTGCAAACATGTATGGACCTTTTACAAAAATACTACATTGAACTTCCAAAATGGTCCCATGACTCTGGATTAATTATAAATGCAAAAAGAAAACTAAATTGATGCACATAAGATTCCCTAATGCAGGGGTATATATTACACCTAAAATAAAATCAACTTCAGATTGTTTACACGATGGCATTCCTGCGTTGTGTACATGTGAAAATGTCTAACTTTTGAAAGCATATGTTTGTTTAGGTGTCATTATTGATTATTTTTTCAAGTGGGATTTACAAGTAAATAAGGTTTGTGTACGACTACGATCAATTGTTAGTAGATTATTTCAATTAAAATTATTTGTTCCAATGTGTACACTTCGAATAATTTATTTATCATTAGAAGAATCTGTTATAAGGTATGAAATTACACCCTGGGGACTTTCCTGTAAAACAAACATCAATCATGTCAATCAGCGCCAAATTCATTGGTTAAATTATTAGCTCATAAAAGCTTATACGAACAAAGGCATAATATTCTATACTTTTATCAGTCTCAAAATTCTTTGATTAAGAGCAATTTTGTATCAAATTTCAGCACATCAATAACCCAATATATAATAGAAATAGATTAGAGCACCCTTACAATACTCGTCTCAATTTTGATGAAGGAGTGAAGGAGTAGGTTCCTAAGCATAAAAACAAATATGAACATAGAACTTTAGATCACAGGATAATAGCTGTACACATTGAAAACATGTTTTTTTATGGTTTTTATTTTATATAGACATATATACGTCTATACGTCTCTCCTCTCTCCTCTCTCCTCTCTCCTCTCTCCTCTCTCCTCTCTCCTCTCTCCTCTTTTATCTACATATTCTGTAACCTTGTTCTTAAATTTTGAGTTTCGAATAACAAGCCCCCGTTAGACAGACTACAAAAAAAAGTCTACCGGGACTTTTTGCATTGTATTTTTTCTTTTGTAAAATATAAATAAAAAAAAAATAAAAATAAACCTTCCATACTTTTTCACTATAATTCCTACACTTTTGATCACATCTTCTGCACTATTTAACCCCACCCTCCACACTTTGTGATTCCAACTTCCATTAGCCTCCACGACAATCAACTATTTAAAAAAAAAGTAAATTGAAAACTTCATTACGGAGCTAAACCGCAACACCATTCTTGACAATTTATCTCACCTTTAATCTATACCTTTTAAGAACCCGTAAAGTCTGTAAAAACTGAATTCCGTTTGTTTCATAAAGCCTCGTTTATAAATGAAGAAGAAGAGTTAATGTTTATTTAACTATTAATGTTGTTTATTTAACTATTAATGTTGTTTATTTAACTATTAATGTTGTTTATTTAACTATTAATGTTGTTTATTTAACTATTAATGTTGTTTATTTAACTATTAATGTTGTTTATCTCTACAATATATTAAATATTATTGAACCACCCTTTATTAAACCCAGCTTTTGGGTATTCTACAACCTGCAATGCAATCAAGTTTATCACTCATTAAAAATAACAATCACTTTGACATAAAGAAAACAATTACGATAACTGAAATAAACCATTAAAATGATTGAAAATTCAACAGCATCCAAAAACCCAATTCACACGCAGTTGGGCATTCGGGAAATCGGTCAGTTTATGTGGTGTTTAAGTCACAATAGAAATCATAGACCGCCAACCGGGAGTTTAACCTTTTTGATCAGCATTAATGTTCCGTTACATGTTTTCCGATTTTCGTGGAATTCGACAGCGCAATGTTTAGCATTGAAACATTAAAAATAAATTAGGTTCACTTGTATTACTTATCACGGTTGAACAGCCAGTATTTTAAATATATACATAAAGTTAACAAAACAACATTCAGACCTGTAATGAAAAAAAAAAAAAAAAAACAGATAAATATCTTTTGCTCTGTGCGGGAGGGAAATGCAGCTTCACAAGTCAAATACGTAGACCACTACGCTACGAAGAACGTCATAATTGACTGAAAGAATAATTAAAAGGTAAATAATCTTTATAAAGATTTAATTAAATGATATATGGTATTCTGACGGCCTCCATGGTCGAGGGGTAAGGCTCTCGACTACGAATCCGAAGGTCGCGGGTTCAAATCCCGGCGTGCGCAAGTAAATTTTAATTTAATTAATTTGTGTTGTTTCACAATTAATTCATTTAAAAATAATATATAGTGTATTTGCGCACGTTCCAGAGTGGAAGATACTCTCAGTATCGCCCTGGTGAAAGACCACCATTCAGAATTGAAACGTTGCTTGAAATGGCTTTTAGCCGTGTTTGGTGACCAGATCTGAATAGCCAGGTATATTCCCACCTTCCTCTACCCCTTCTCCTTCCCCTCCCCAATACCTTCAGCCTCACAACATTCCCTAATTGTGAATGCTATAGTCTCACTGGCTCCAGACGGTTGGGAGCAGTTGGGACTCTTGTGCGGTATTCATATAAAAAAAAATAAAAAAAATTCTATATATTTTTTACTCAAGAATGAGGAAAGAAAGTGATAGTAAAGCTCTGCTATTAACGATGAATAAAACATGAAGTTAAGATTTTTCGATTTACTTTACTGTTTTAAAAGCTAGCATACAAGATACGGGTAAAATAGCTAAGTGAAAATATAATAATCACTTGCAGCATGTCGGATGGAAGAAATTCACAGAAGTCCATAAATTGCTTATGAAGGAGGTATTCAATGTTTGCAGGAAACGATTAACTTTAATCCATTTTCCAGCTGTGCTACTGTAAACTGTAAAGATTCTTCGTAAATATTTACATAATTCTAATTAATAATATAAAAGGCAAAAGTGCTACAAAATAATAAAAGCGAATAATAAAGTTAGAAACTATATTTCATGATCCATTCCGCAGTACTAAAACAATACAACATTTTTACACCATTGCACATATTTAAATCTTCAGCGACTTTTCACAGCCCGCATCAAATAATACTGATTTTCGTCTTCTTAATGTGAAAAGCCGAGTTTAAAAAAGCTATTATTAAACAATCTTTATCAGAGCCATAAATATTTCTCAAAAATTACACCTTAAAAATTTATATAATTAATGGTTAGGTAAGGAAGTTTTAGGCATGTTTTCAAGGTCCCCCGTCTAAACAAGAAGTAGAATGCAAGAAACGGGTCATAATACTATCACCATTATCGTGGTGCTACATCCCATGTCAGGATTTGGCTTCCTCTGGCCTTCACGTCCTGCTACAATCCTCTTCCGAGTAGTCAATCCTCCTCATCCTCGGTTTGCCTCTGAACCGTTCCCGTACCCAGTTGGTTCATCATCCATTCTTTCTATATTTCCAGCCCATTGCAGTATTCGCGAACTACGTCAACTTACAATGGTATCATGTTCAGTTAGATTTTCTAGTTCACTATTCATTTTAATTCCGTATGTTTCAATTTCTAGAGCAGATCTAAAAGATGTTGCGTTCTAAGACCACTAATTCAGTTTCTTGGTGTTCGGTTAAGGGCCTCAACCGCGGGAACTACTGGTTATATTTTGATTTTTAAAAATTTTGCTTCCTCTACTCAGTATTTTTAACCCCAGTATGAAAGGTGATGCAGTTAAAACATACTATACGGTATATTAATTAAACAGAACATCTAAAATACGCAGAGTAAACTATTTCAACATTGGCTATAATTTTGACTCTATTCAAGAACTGTGGCATTTCAATTCTATGAATTCTCCAATCACATTTTGGATGTTAACTACAAAATTAATTTGAGGTAATTCGTAACAAAACGCAACTACATAATATTATTAGTGCCAACAATGCAAATTAAATTACCGATGGCCGGCGGAATTTGATTTGTAAATAGATATACACACATAGTACATGCGTTAATAATTTAATTCATTCAAGCGAGCCGCGTAACATTTTCCATTGAAAAACAAACTGCATGTGGTATTATTATAAATTTGGTTACTGTACAAACTTGTTTAAATATTTACAAACTCGTTTAAATATTTACAAACTAGTTTAAATGTCAGTATTAATAATATGAAAATTATGACTATACCCCTCCACCATAGATGGAGAATTTCCCTCGTCACCGTAGTACAAGTGATAGATATGTTTACCTTTTATTTTATTTATTATATATTCAATTTTATAATATCGTGTAATTTATTTAAATGCATGATTTTATATTTACTCGTATAGGCAGACAGAGCATTGCACTCACCGCTCTGTTCCGCTTAAATAAGCAAATATTATTATTTATGGTATACCGAATGAGAAGATCCGATAATTTATTTATGTATTTATCTACGCCCTAATACGATTTTACACGAAAATTATACAATATAGTGCTGTTAACTATTTGTTGTACTAGCAAGTACATGGTATTGATCAATAAAACAAGTTACAAAGCATAACGCATCGAGTTAAATGTATGTGAATTTACAAAAAAAACACACACTTCTTAAAAGCAAAAAATTACAAATTAAATAAGCCAGCAGTATAAAAAAGAAAATGACATAAAAAAAACATATTTACTATGAAGACTCTTATATTATGAAATTAATCATAATATTATGAAAAATCAAATTATTTATGAAGAGTTCGTGTCATCACTAATACGAAATCTCTAAATATGTCGACAATATACCCAAAATTATGCAGTCGATTAATAGGTGTATTGTCGTGTCGTGATAGTTTGTTTAAAATTGTCCGTGATTTTCATAATATTATATAAATTAATAGCATTTTGTTTTGTATATCTGATCGGTACATATAGCGTAATTAAATAAATTACTATGTTAGTTAACTGCATCGAGAGAAACGTATTTTCCACAGAACCCGTAACAAGTTTCTGTGCGAACTCTATATAACAATAAAACCATTTCACTTATTATTTAATAAAGTAATGTGATCTTTTTTGGCGATATTTAATATTTAGTACGTATGATAAAAAAAATATATATATTTATACCTAGCATGATGAATGATAGAAAATGTTGTAAGCAGTGGCGGCTCGTGACCTTTGAATGAGCTAAGAGTCCATACAAAAAATTGAAATTTTGAAAAATAAAATAAATAATTTCGGATTCAACATCAATAACGTCGTATTTTTCAATCTTAGCACTCTAGCTCACTCAAAAGTCACGAGCCGCAACTGGCCGTAAGTATATTTACTTCTACGAAATTATCAAGAATAATAGACACATCAGATGACCGGTCAGTGGCTGAATTGGCATAGCGTCTGGGTCCCCCCCCACCCCCAGACTTCGTGAGTTCAGTTCCTCGGCTGGCTAAAAGTCCTCCATCACGACACGAGCAACATTTTCCATTTAATGTGATGATAGTAGGAGATGTTCAATGTTGTCAGGTTATTCGTGACCCGAGAATAGAGGAATATGTACAAATTTCCAGGAGGTTTACGAAAGCCTTTGTTCTGTTACAAAGACAGCAGCTTAGTGAAATCTGCCCAGATATTATAAATCCGAGCTTAAGCGGACGCTCACCGATGTATTCGTGATCTGTGGAGGAGTTGCTGACACAATAAGCATTTATTTGAGGTAAGCATTAATTTCCACCACCATAAGCCCGGTTTATTATGGGTGTAATCACTCGAGGTTAGAGACCATATAATACGTACTACGGACTCACCACAACTAATCCAACGGGACTAGCTCGGGTCAATACACATGCAAATATGTAGATCTAAGTCTTCGCACTTGCCGGGTGTGGACCACACGTGTGAATATAAACCTGGGAATGGCATTAGAGCACTGCATTGCTAGGCTTAAGCTTATTATCGTCCTTGGCATATTATACTCCTTTCAGTATACATTAATATACTGAAGAAAGAATAATGCCCTAATGTACCAATTCGACGACAGGAGGCAAAAGTCACGTGACACCCGTTTTGACTCCACCCTAGTTAACTGCCGTCCCCGTTTGTTTCACGAGATTTTGACTGCGGTAAGCAAATAATAAAACATTTTTAAAATATTAGAAAAAATACAAAAATAATCGGTTTTAGTAAACAAGACTAACCTTTTTACTTATTTGCTGTTTTACTTAAATTGGCGGCATGCCTACGTCGCCCCCCGCCCCCTCCCCCCCCCCCCAACCCTCTTATGTTGGTTTCTTCCCTTTACGTTTTAGGGCATCTCTATGTAATATTTGCTCTGTGGGATCAATCTATTATGCAGTCTGAGTAAAATTAACCATCCGTTTCAAATCTTGCATGAATAAGATAAATCGAAGAACATGAATTTTTGGTACGAAAGGATTAGATTTCCCAGCGCATTGAATTCCTGCATCCATAATAATATTACAGTAATCGATATAATAACTTATAATCTATTACTATTACTACAGTAATCGATATATTACATTAAATAACCTAGTTGATCGATGATTATAGCACAATATTGAAACTGGCGTACGTTGTAATAGAAATACATCGATTTTTTTACGTCACACGCTGTTTCCAAAAGTGACGCCGCAAAATAAGTAGGAACCTTTCGATATTATACTATACAACTAGATGCGAAATATAAGAGAGAGATTAAATTTTCTTTCCAACGCACAATCTTTGATGATTCGATCTTCCGAAATTTAGCTACATAATATGTATGCACATACAATTTCGGAAACACGTCTACACAAAGTGTTGATAGACTTTTACGCGTCATGTTTCACAAAAGTGACATAGCAAAATAATATGATACGCGACATATTCCATAGAGAAAAATTTCGCAAGGAAACACGGTTTCTAAAAGATTAAATCTTCATAAATCGGCGATAAAACCCATAATATGTACAAATTTTGTTAATCCGTACAAGTAAGGAATTGAGAGACTTTTATGCGTCATGTTTAGTAAAAATGACACAGCAAAATTAGAACCCTTAGATATGGACATGATACATTATATGTGCGACATATGAGAAACAAAGCCCATAAAGATAGGAACCTACCCGTTATAACACCGTATAATGGCATTAAACGGGTTTGATTTAAACTTTCCGGCATCATTAAGCGTGTAATTCCTTGGAAAGTTCCTGACTTTTCCCTTCGCATCCGCAAATGCTGCGAGGATGCTGCAGCTTAAACGCTGTTAGCGGGAACAAAAGATTGTCGAGAAGAATATTACGACATTACGACGCTCGCTTCACGACATTGTTGGGTCATCCGGAGTCAGCTATTGGTGCACCGAACGCTGAATTTTAAGTCAGCCAACAGAAATGTTTGAATTACTTCAAATACACTCAACAAAAGATAGGAAATTATGCGTAGAAATAAGCAATCTGCATCTACGTTCGTGTTATTCAGATTTTTTTCAGGATTTTAAAATAAAACAGAATTGTTTATTTGTGTTTGGTCTGTAGAACCGAACCAGTAAACGTTTTATTTTCAAGTGGGACCCAAAAGCTATTTTTTTAATTTCAGATTTTTTATGGCAGGTTTTGCCTCTTTCTCTAATAACATAAAGTCGGAGAACAATCGTAGAGTTATGTAAATAACCGACCTTCAAATAATGATTAAAATTATCAATTTTAAAATCAAGTATGTAACCTATAGGAAAGATTCACGAAGAAAAATCAACACGGATTGCAAAAGTTATATTAACGGAAGCATATACATATATATAATACGTGAAACGAGGAAATATTATGATAACATACGTGGAAAACTGAAAAACACTTTTTATTTAATTTATTATTTTTGTGAAAATGCATAGAGAACATTTTATCCTATGAATAAAAACGTAGTATAATTACATACATTGTACGCGTTTGCCTTCAACCGTATTCTTTTACCTAGTTTGTAGAGAACATATTTATGACCATAAATCATCAAAATGGGTCCAGTACCCTTTTGCCTTTACGGCGGCGTTATAATGTACCTAGTACCTCCCCATTTAATATAACATATAGATATTTTGGAATCGTTGTAGGATGGTCATATTGTTGATTTCCAATGTACAACGTAGGTCTTAGTTTTATTACGTAAATGTACGTGTGTGTATGCACGTATAATGTAAAGTAAATAATTATTATACTAGGGCTCTTCCGATGCTGTGTACGAAGAAAACCACTTCATTAGACTAATTACTTATCTTAACATGGATGCTCGCAAATGGATACCGGCGGAGTGAGAAAATCCGTTACTTTGTTAAAGGATATTTTACTATACATACCAGCCGCCTGTTATTTTCTGGTAGTTAATATCTAGTATAAAGAAGAAAATCTGTTAACGTGTCCGACTAAAAACTCTCGGGCGTTATGCTATTAAAAGGCTGTTTTTAGCTAGCAAAGTTATTTCCGCCATAACAAGGAGCATTAATTTTCTCACAACTTTAAACATATGACAAGGCGTCAATACATTTGAAAACACAACTTTCTTCCGAGTGAAAGCTCGGGTACGCTTTACATAAAACCAAAACTCCCGATACCAACAGAAAATGACAAGTACATAAGCAAAAGCTAATAAAACACTTTAGTGCTAAGGTGCGTACTCAACTAATATAATAAATCATTTCTCAGTACATTGAACGCCCATCTGAAACATTCAGACTTATTTTTCACGGTATTAAATCTTATGCGAATGATTGTCTAGTGTGGGTAAAACTAGAAAAACAGACTCGTCTATGGAAAAGCCAAATGGAATTAAATACGAAGTTACGGAAAATCACATAAATACAATCCCCACATAACGACTTATTACACCAAACAAATATTGTTCAGTGCAGTAAACTGATTCTATAATTTTTTTTTACCTATACCAAATTGATCTTTCAGACATATTGTTGTCTTGACTATTTATATACCGGCAAAACATTCTCATCTGGAAGCATATTTATCTAGACAGTTGAACACTGACTTGATACTCAGCTCCTCTTGTCAAAGCTAAAGTGACGATTTACGTTTTATTTATTTAATGTTTTCGTTTTTTATTTATTGGAATTTACAACAAATTTAATAATATTATTATTAAGTAATGCACGTATATTAGTTTTTCATTATTGTGACAGCTGTTTCGGCGTTCAAAGCCATCTTTAAACTGGGATTAGGCCACGTCGATACGACTTACTGATAGGATTTTATTTACCCCTACCCACTTTTCATTTTTACTGTGTTCAAAATGATGTATTAATATTTTCGGTAGAAACCGATTGACTGACTAAATAATTGTGGCAATCAAAACCAGTCCAGTCTCAATTAAAAAGGTTATAAAGCTTGACACAACATTGAAACAGATTGCTATGATTAACAATGTTATTTTTTTGTATGTTAATAATAACTATCATTATTTATAATCATTGAAGATAATATTATCAACTCCCAAATCGAAACACGAAACCGAAAAGACACAGAAAGGAGAAGATAACGGTTTCAGTTAGGATCAATGATTAAAAATATATTACAGTGGGGTTTATAAGCTTCAATAAGTTATTCGAAAAAAAAATTATTTAGTTTAAAACACGTTTTTATATAATAAAAATGTATATAATAATTAATTATCGCTAGAATGGCTTTTTAGTAAAGAAACCTTTTTTTTTAATTAAATATTATTAAAATTTTAAAAACTTTAAGTTAAAATGTTAAAATTAAACTTATATACACAATAAATACATAGAGGTTTCAAAAGTAAAAATAAATAATATCAGACAAGCGTTAATATATAATCATTAAAGCGCCTAACGTTAATTTACTACCAAGAAGTTCATTGGGGTGTGTTAATAAATTATCTAAAATAGCTTTCAATTGAGCTGTGTAATAGAGATCTATAAACTGTTACAGTTGCTTTAGATTTACGGAAGGAAGTAGCAGCTGTCAAGTGGCGTCGCGACGCCGACACCCGGCTTACCGCCCTAATGAACAGCGCTCTGTGGGATGCGATCAGCTGTACGGCGGTGTGTCTAATCGTGCGTATCTGTTAATCCAATTCCGGTATTCGGTATAAGGAATACCGAATGTTACAGTATTGATTCAAATCTATTGCCTACAATTTGAGAAATATTTTCCATTGATAGAAAATTTAAAAACTCAGTTAATCCATTTACTTTTTTTAAATTGAAATATACTGTTTACAAATATTTCGCGAATTTTACGCTGCATCACGTTTTCAGTTTGAATTTATAAATCTGAAAAGTTTTATCGGGGCGAACTGAAAATTCGCATTCCCGTTTTATAAATTTGCTATTTGGAGAGAATTTTTTCGTGCGAGAATGTTCACTGTTTTCATGTGAAAAGGTTTATTAGTTAAACTTTTCTGCATTGACCGCAAAAATTCTGCACTTTTTAACATTTTTCGAATTTCGCAAATTTCGAGACCTACATAATGTAGGTACGTACTGGATGAGCGCCTTGAGGAAACGTTTCACCAACACGCCAAATGCAAAATCTACATATTTCTTGAAATACACGACAAGGAAATGAAATACTGGAAACGGGTGGAGAAATCAGATTTGAAAGTGGATTGAGGGGAAATCACAAGTAAAATCGAATTATTGTTTGCACCGCAGACAATTCTATATCCATCTCCTGCTGCTTGGCGGTGCCTATTCCCCGATTGGATCTGCTGGTAAACTACCACTCGGTGACCGGAATGCAAACCCTGCATGACGATTAATACCCCAGTATCCGGCTCTTCTTTATCTGGATTCAATTTGGACTAAATCGGTTGGGTATTTTACAAAAAATTGGGTCACAACTTGTCGCATGTAAAGGTTTTAACATGGAGTTTTTTTTTGTATGCACGTAGGTACGCAAATATAACACATTAACGTCGGTGTTCGGACCGTTAAACGTTGTATCTGGGAACAGAGTTCTGTTAAATAGATGAATTTGCAGTTGGCAACAGAAAATAATATGCGGTCAATAATGCCCTGGAAATGAATCTTAAAATAACACCGTTGTTTTGATAAATAACCAGATCTGGGGGGCCAGGTACAAATTTTGCTCAGGTCACGAATTGCTTTCTCACTTACTCCCGCCTCACAAACACCCAGGGGGCCTCAATCCCACTGGCGACGGGTATACGGATTTTTGTGTGGTCATCGTAAGACGGAGAGGGACGTCAGTTAGGAATTATTTATTAATTCGAAATAATGATAACATTATTACACAATACGATAAGCACAATATTTTTAATGAGAAAAACATTTATTACTCTCTTTTTAAATCTACATAAGCTCAGCATTCGCCAGAATCAATTCTGAAATATTACTTTTTCTGACCGTCCTGCGTATGTTTTACTAGATATTAATAATATGAAAATAATTTTTTAAAGGTTGACAAAAATAAATGCAATCCTTTCCCGGCACGTTTTATTATTATAAACTAAAGTTTCGTAAAACGTATTAAAAAAATCATTAAAGTTAGTGATTATGAAAAGATTAAACTGCACCTTATACTTTCTTTTTTTTTTAAATTTTCTAAAACATTTTTTGAAAACATAGAACTTTTAAAAGTATTTTGTAAAACATACGTGGAACGGTCAGAAAAGCGTCATATATTTGATTGAATTTATGTTTTTTTTTTAAATATGTAAAAAAAAAATCTTTATAAACATTGTGTTTATCGTATTACGTAATAATATTATCAATATAAATTCTTCAAAAGATTGGTATTCACTTAATGGCGTCATTATTAATAAATATTATAATTAGCGGCCATGAGATGATTTTCTCGCGAAAAAGGCGCTATAGAAACAATCCATTTATTATTATTATTAAAAAAATACTTTGTAATCACCACTTCATTAATATATACATATCAACATATTTCGAAACCGAACCATTCCTAATCAGTATTCTGCATTTTCCTGAAACTTGCTTTGAAATGCTTTCGAAACATATTGATATGTATACGAGTATATTAATAAAATTGTGATTACAGAGTAAGTTTTATTCATTTATTCATATTATCATTATTTCGAAATAATAAATAATCCCTTTCCGACGTCCCTCTGCCCACCAGACGGTGCTATGGCACTACGGTCTTACGGGCTAAGACAAATTTCTTACAAAAAAAAAACAATATTATTATATCGAATCGCAATCCCTAAAGCTCTCATAAAAAGGTTGGTATTTGTAATTAGAAACGGTGTAATTGCGAACTTAAGTAAGCGAGTTAATTTGCTACCGATTCTAATGAAATCGTCATTTCATAAAAAATAAAGTTTTTTATATCACATCAAAACCACAAACAACTTTTAATAGCAGCGAGAAAATTAGTTGGAATTTGAAAATCTAAAATATAAAAAACAATAAAGCATTTTTTTTAACAATCGTTTCATTTTGTTTCACCACATTCGGTTGACTCGGTGGCTAAAACTTTAATCACGTGTCGACACTTCACAAACCATTTGATAATATTTACTCGCAATCATTTCCAATCTTTAAATAGTTTCTATATTATATTTTTAGAAAAATTCCACCTCTCGGATAAGTAGGTACACTGCCCACCAAATGAGCATGCAAACATACTACAAAACGTGGATTAATATACATTTGTACCCCAGAAATAAACCGTATTAAGGGGACCCACTTCGTAAAATTCGAATGAAATCACACACTCCTTATGCAAATGACGACAAGGTTGAAATTCCCGCAAAACGCCGGTCACATGTTTCGATCTACGCAAAAAAAACATCACTAAAATGGGTGCTTTATTATTTTTTGTAAAGCTTAGGCGTATATTCTAAAAACCTTAATTTGCCGCAATAAACAATATTACAATATCCGAAAAAGGATTCGTAAGTAGGTTATTTTGCTTTACAAATATTATTTTTAAGTCTGATACTTTATTTTTTTCTAGGCTTATAAAAAGACTCACCAAAAAAAAAAAACCCGGTTAAACCAAAAGCCAAGGTGTGTTCGAACTGCAGTATTTCATTAAATCATCTAAGATATTTCTAGGCCACCAAATTTTCAAACAAAAAACATGATTTTGCATTACTTCGCACTGCATCGCCTTAACAAAAAAAATTGTGAGTTTTAATATTATGTGATAAACGCACATACGTTAGTGGTAACATACGTTGAACATTGTTTACGACCCAATATCTACGAAAATATTAATTTATCACTCAGTAGAGTTTTTAGTCGCGTTAATACACAGAAGTGAAAATCGCAAAACACGAACCTAGTATAGTTTGATTCTAGAGTACAGATATATTATAATCACGTACCGAGAGTACCAGTAGCATCCCAGTTGGAGATCTAATTTTAGGGCTGGTTGAAAATAATGTTCTGCTTGCGCCATCCATTGACTCCCCGTGGAATAAAATGCAATCGGCCGGGCATAACTCAACGCCCTCCCGTAAGTGGCGTGCCTGTTGTTATTTCTTAGCGAACAGTATAAAACGTAGAACACCGAAGAAAAACAATCACAAATTAGACAAGAAACGCATAGTTTTAGGGGTCGAGAGATTAAAATAGCAGATTGTCAAAAAAAATATTTTTTAATTATTAAATATTACTGAAAGAATAATAAATATTTAAGTTGGGATTTGCACAGTTTGTAACGGACCTAGAATCGGCGTTCAGAGGGAACTTTCGAAATATTAAAAAACAAAACGGCGCTGATTGGTCGTTTGATGACAATGTTACATTTCATTCCAGAGTTGTATTGATAAATAGCCATAACTACCCTTAAATACAGCGGTTCGATGTCTGGGGAGAACAGACAAATGGTATTTTTAGCGTATATTGAACGCATGAGAGTCACGGAACCAATGCAGCTAATCAATCTGAGATTTGATTTAGAAACCTTCGATCTATAAGTCAGTAAAAATATTATTCGCCCAATCGTACCAACTAATGGGGTACGACGCATTTTATGATTAGATAGTTATTTTATAAATCCGGACAAAGATTTACCCAGTTTTCAAAATTACAAAAATTGACTTAACGCATAGCACCAACCGATATATATATATATATATATATATATATATATATATATTTATATAATTGCCTTCAAGACGTCATTAAAAAGAAATGAGCCTAACTGCATAGAAGAAGCTGTTCCTTTTGAAGTTAAATGAACAAAATAATAATTTATGCTCATATTTTGTATGTTCTCAAATTATTTTTTTGAAATTTTTTATCATTTTTCTATACTTGAAATTATTTTTTAGTATTCATTTATTCCTGACGATGATAGCATTGCTATCGAAACATGTAGAAATATTTATATATTTTAATTAAAGTGGTATATACAAAGTGTATTTTCAATTATATAAAAATAATTATTATTATTATTTACCTATTACTATTTACTTATTATTATTTACTCACTACGTTATGTTAACAAAAATATGGTCACCCTATGATTGTGGCTAGTTAGAACACAGATACTTTACGATAGTTATTTGGGTTACAATGAAATTATTATTGTTGTAATCTACGGTAATGTAATGTACGACCCAACTTAAAGATTTACCGTAGATTATATAGTTGTTTATAGTCTGAATAAATTTGATGTTATTTAAAAAAATAAATTATAATGTATCGTTTCAATAAAATTGAAAGCCGAGGGTCTCAACACAGGACTGTCCTAGTGATACGAGTGGCTAATGTTTTTGTGTTTGTTATTTTTTTTTAATTTTATATATATCGTATTGTAAAATTTTTGTGTACAGTGCCAGGGAACATTTCTCCCTCTTTCTGTGTCAACTGTGGTTAGAGGTGCATAAATCTGGAGATAGTCTTCTCTACCCAGTGAGCGGGCTGCCTATTGCTACTGCGGGGCTTTTATTTATTTTTATTACAAATAATTGTAAATTGTGTTTTATGTGCTAGTGGCGCTTGCTGATATATATTTAAGCCCGCTCACTAAGGTAATGGAGGATATAAGATGGAATTTGGGCGGAGACGAAGGGGGAATTTTAGAATAAATAAATGTGTTTAATAATTTTAATGTTTAGGTGACCATTATAGTTAAAGAAGTAAAAATGTTTTTCTTTTTCATCAAAAATGAAGAACACTCAAATCTTCAGCACTCAAAATTGCGCTGAACGCCAATTTCTAAATTTGTAATATAAGCAATACTAGTAATGGATTTATCTGTAAATTCTTTACGGCTGGTTAAAAAAAATGTCTAACATTTCCTCTGAATAAAATTCTTCAACTGCATTATTTTTAATTCCAAATTGTCTAAAAGAGGCGCAGTTTGAAAAATAGCGAAGTACTTTTTGAACGTTTTACCTAAAGCTCCAGTAGTTATTTAGTACCAGTACGTATGCAGTAAAGTTAAAAAAAAATTAAAACTTACAGTTTAAGAACTTATTTCACGGGAGACCACAATTTTTTTAACTACTCATATAATTTACACATAAATCACTTGTAGTGCTTGCGTCAGCAGACTACAAATTGTGTATTTTTAAGTGTTGGCCTTTATTAATTACTTTATAACCTTCTAGAATTTTGCAATAAAATGCATCAGCCAACCTCTACGTGTGTATTACCAACTAAATGCAATATTAGAGAAACAATACACTTTCTCGTGATTACGGAATCCTGGCTATATAAAGGAGAGAAAATATTTTAAACATTGCTGACTACTCCAGAATTTTTGCTTCCCGCGAGATGGAAAGAGGGGGAGGAGACGATATCTTCATCCATAATCCACTCAACCATAATTAAATTTTTAAAATGCAGCAGTGAAAACTAGGAATTACGGCTACGAAAAAAAAACATTAAACCTGTACATTTGTATGCTTTTTTAACGTTTTCTAACAGATTTCTACGACTCTTTAGAATTAATATTAAATAAAAACAAGCAAGAACCTTTTTTGGAGAATTTAACATCGATATCTCAAAAGACACTGGTATTGCGCAGAGATATATTTACACATTGAAATCGTACAACTATTGACAGAATATTTCTCACAAGGGCAACTAAAATCACCAGCTCTTTGATAGATCACATTATCACAAACGGGATAAACATATCGGGCAAAATATTAAATATTAATGATCGCCTTAGTTACCATAACATACGTGAAATATTATGAAAACACATATTATGAAAATTCCTTGAAAAACCTCCCCAATAACAGATCCGCGAGAAATGTCTCAAATGCATGCAAAGTTCGCGTCCTTGGGGTGATTTTCCCACGAAAACGGCGTTATAGAAAAAATCCAATTATTATTATTATTATTAAAAAACCTGTAAATTCACTCATTCATTTGATGATATAGGTAAATAAAAATTATATTAATTTCGAAGAGTATCTCCAAAACGTTATAAATTCATGCAAACCCAACTTAAAAACTAGTAAAGGAGACAAAAGACTAAATAATACTCCATGGTTTGATGCCAAACATGATACATACAGACATTAAAAACCGATATAGTACCAAAAAATTATGGAAACAAAATAAAGAAAGTGTTCCCTTGGCGATAGAAAAAAATAAAGCACAGAATTCTGTCACCAATTATAGACGATATATCAAATTTAAATACTATACCAAAGTATTAAATAAAAAAATAAAAACATAAACAAGCCACAACGAACAGGAAAATACCAAATTCCATCCTATCGAATAGCTCGCAAAACCTAACAATAGTTTGTAAATCTCCGGTCATAAATGACAAAGAAATAAAGGGACCAAAGGAAATTGCATCCGCATTTAACACCTTTTTTTCTCTCAGTTGGAGAAAGTTTAGCATCGGTCATAAAAAATCCCAAACTGATGGAATTACCATCTACACGGAACCTCAAGCAAACCGATCTCTGAACATGACCAGGACAAATAGAAAAAAATATTACCCATCATATCTAACCTTAAGGCTAAAGCGGCGGCTGGTATCGATGGTGTAACCTATCTTCTCAATAATTGTAAACATAAACTGACGGA
Source organism: Halesus radiatus (assembly GCA_022606495.2). Lineage (NCBI taxonomy): Eukaryota > Metazoa > Arthropoda > Insecta > Trichoptera > Limnephilidae > Halesus > Halesus radiatus. The sequence continues at coordinate 12,677 of JAHDVE020009756.1, read as the reverse complement.
TGACTTCGTTTATTTGACCGGTCAGTAACTGAGTTGGAATCGTATCTGGTCGTACCACCGAGGCGTCGTGAGTTTAATTCCTCGGTTGGCTAAGTCCTCCATCACGACACAAGCAACATCTTTCCCTTCCGTGATGGTAGAAGATTTTCAAATATTGTCACATTATTCGTAACTTGGGAATTTCTGTTTTTATGTTTAAAAAATCTCTCATTATTAATCCTTTGAACCCTATAGGCCGGTAAACCGGCCTGATTTGGCGAGGCAAATACCCTGAAGGCATAATTTTTTTTTCTACCGGAAGTCTGCAATTATTATGAACTAAAAAAATAGTTTTCTAATTGACAATTGATTATTGATCGAAATTGCGTTTTTAGTCAAATATTATTTTTTGGTCAAAAATTGCTCAGGAGCTCAGGGATATGGTGCTGATACAATAAACGCCTTAGGGGTCAAAGGGTTAAAAAGCATCTTTCCAGACAAGCTAAAAATTGAGAAAATTATTCCTATACATAAAGACGAAGAATGTAAGAGAAATGTCCAAAATTATGGTCTGATCTCTATATTATGTACTTCCAGCTATCTCTAAAAAATTTGAATGTTTGTTAAAGACAGATATTGAAATATCTCGAGCACAACAAAATTCTTACGTCAAAACAATACGATCTCAGACAAAGATCAAACACTAAATGTGCAGTTTTTCATATCTCCAAAAAACATTACTTTAAATTATTATAAATTAACTTGGTTTAATTCACCTTAAGAAAGTACTTGTTTTTAATATAACGTAATTGTGTTACAAGGGTTGTTTTAACTCCCATTTCAACATCATTAAATAACCAATTATCGATAAAATACGAACGAATTAATAAAATAATACCTTCATTAGCGGATTCATTACGGAAATTTTTTAAACCTGTTATATCAAAAGAACGATTTCTTTCCAAAATTTGGTTGGCAAATTCAGAATAATTATTATTACTCACACACCTTAGGTGCTCTCTAATTTTAGTACGAAAATTTCTAGAAGTCTTTCCCATACAAAAAAAGCTACAATCGTTACAAATTAATTTATGCGCCACTAAATATTTGCTTAGAACCAAAAGCACTGAATTAAAATTAATTTGCACGATTGAATATTCCAATGAAAACAATAATTACGTCGGTTAAAATCAATGAAATTGGATCACGCGATAAGAGAATCGCTTCTGGTCTTGTCTTCTCAAATTATAAGCTACGTCATTAAATACCCTACCTCTACATAAATGTAGGTACACACATACTCGTATATCTTCGCTTTGCGGAAATGCATATCTAAGAAAAAATATATTCCTCAGTTAAACCTTGAATCGCCCATACACAAGCATTGTAATCACTTGACTAAGCCTCTCGGTACATGTTCTAAGATTTAAATAAAACATTTATTTACACTTGCGTTTTGCCCGTTACGCTCAACGAATATGATTAAAGTTTATTATAATTCCCAAACATAAATTCATATTTTTATACTTGCTAGTTGACAGGTACTTATATAATATATTTATTTTTAATTTAATATAAATCATATATAATAATGTTATCATTAAGTTCTGCAAAGCATTTTTAGTTTTCATTATTGTGACAGCTGTTTCGGCGTTCGAGGCCATTCAATTCAATGGCCAAATATGACAAAAGCAAAACACGAAGTGAATTGTTTTCATGCGCGATATTCAAATGAAAAGTAAAAAAAAATAATAGTAATGAAGAATTGTATTACAACTGTTGCTTTATAATTTTTTTTTTATTTGTTTGATTATACGCCCATCTGGGCTTTTACGTGGATTTTAGAGTATTATATAAAGAGCTATCGGAAATTACAAGTACATAGAGATTCTAAACCATAAAGTAATGAATAATCTTTTTCAAATGTTCAACAATGACATAAAATAGAAAAACAAAGCAATATTATAACACAAATCACTATCACTACATTATACAATCTACAATGTTACATATTGTAGAATTCATCAAAGTGCTGGTATAGATGACGCTTTACTATATAAATGGAGTCAGCAAATACATCAACAACACCTCCAAACCTGTTGCCCAGATCATGCATCCTATTGGTTAATGAATGTGACTGATAGTTGGTTGTGTAAGTGTTGCAGAAAAATGTTACAATTCGTATTGTGTTCCTCGTCGGTACATTTAATTTAATAATGGCGAGGATGGCAGGGCCGTCAATTAGGTTGTTAATGATTTTATAAAATACAACTAGGTCTGACATGATTCTCCTGTCAGACAGCGTAATCAGATGCAATCGATTCATCAAACTTACATAATTAACATTTTCATTTGTAATTTTGGGTTTAAAATGTGTGTACTTAAGAAATTTGTGCTGAACTTTATACAAAGTGTACCAAATAGGTGAATTATACTCCACTTGACTTCTAACTAATGAAGTGTGGAGCATTCTCATACAATCTAAAGACTCGAAATCTATTAAAGTTCTGCAAAGGAAGCCAAGCATCTTTAAAGTCTTATTAGTTTTATCGTTAATGTGTGTAATGAATGTCAAGTTTTCATCGAATATTTCACCCATATCCCGTTTTACAACGTTTAAGTGATATTTTCAAGATCACCACTTCAACTAAACGAAGTCGGTTGCATTATGGAGTCCAGGAAAATGTCTACCCTACTGAAGTGCGAAACTTATGAAAAAGTCGATCAAATTAGGATGATTTAAAAAACAAATGAACTACGAGGTTACACAAATGCGGTTCACGCAATAATCGATCCCACAGTAGAGCGAGATGTGGGAGAACGCGAGTGAAAATCGAACGATTTGAAAAATAACTCCGCTGATGAAATAATATATACTAGAAAAATAAAACATCATGTAAACATTGAATAACTCAAGTAAATAGATGCATCGTACTTAAGATATTTGTTTTTGTTGTCTACGGTAATTTTTTTCATTTTCTTGTGGTATTTAACTTATTTTCAGCCAACCGTATTCCGAACAATCTGTTTGTTCGTATCATCTTTTCAGTCAAGAAGTTTGAAATGTTATTTAACTGTCAAAATACAAGACAAACACTTTATTGTTTCTTCCACATAGAAAATATAGTGTTGAAACTAGAAAGAAACCGGTAATAACTAATAGTTGTGACATAAAAGGAAATCTAATTTCTACACATTTCTATGTAGGTGCTCTTTGGTCTTGCTAATTTTATCCAAAAAATTAATTTATTAATATTGTATTATAGTTGGTTTATACTTAAGTTGCTTGTATAAACATGAATAACTTGTAAAAGTAATGTACAGTATATGTAGTTCCAGTAACAAAATTTTCATATTTGATGGAAAATTATTCATCTGTCGGTGGAAATGGGAAGCACGATCGGTAAATCTATTTGTTTATTTACTCCGCGGTTCGGAATAACCTTCCGCGGGCAGGATCCAGTTAAGCTCAGTGCGCTTGAGTACACCGTCAACTAGGCCAGCACAGCCAGAGCTTGGGGGGGAACCTTAAACATTTTTTTAGCTATGTTATATTAGGTTCCATGACCAAACAGAACATCGAAGAAAAAATAAAAGTGAGGGAAAAGAAGAAACAACAAACCTAACCTAAACTATTATTTTATCACGTTCTGTTTTGTCATTTTATTCTTATTTTATACGGTTACCGTGGGGAAGAAGTGGAATGGAGAAGCTGAGTTTTGAGGGAGTCTGTAGCTACCATACGAAGTGGGCAGTATTAACAACGGATTGGTATTTATTTAACAGTAGCAATACTGTCCATAAATGTAGCCGTCATTTGACAGTTGGTAGACAACTACAATATAAATTGTGCGTCGGCTCGAAGAGTTTCAAACTGAAAAGTAAACTTCTGGTTGTAACTTCGCTGACCCGTAAAACAATCTGTAGCGGGTTAAATTAATTTCTGAATTATTTAACACAATTAGAAGATTGTTTTGTTCAAAACTGCATGTAGCATAATTTTTGTTTGCCTATTTTGAGGGTATTTAAATTATTTTACGATAGTTATGAAAGAACCGACTGGCTCGGCAATGAAGGAGCCGGCAAAGTCTGCAAAGTAAACTATGAACATTGTTCACTGAACTGGTTGAAATTTTAAATATGTAATTTGTTCCAACCTTTTTTGTACAAATTGCTATCAGGTAAACAAAAAATTAATAATAATAATTAATTTTAAAATATACTTGGTATTCACCACTTATTATAATATAAATATACATGTTTCGAAAGCGACGACTTCATCATCGGGAATATGTGAATACTATTAAATAAAACATGTAGATATCAATGCATATTTATAAAGTGGTGAATACTAAGTACATTTTTTTTTTATTCATTTATTAATAATGAAGCCACAAAGTGAATACCAATCGTATGAAGAAATTTTAAAAATTAATTTTAAAAAATTTAATTATGTTACTAATTTCTTTCTTTGTTATTTTTTTGTAATTTATATACGTACCTAAAGAAGCCGTTTTGTTCATACTTATATCAGATCTAGAAATATTATACTCATTGAAAAAGAAAATATGAATAAATCAATGAAATATGAAACAGAAAATTACACAAAATGTCACAGAAAATGGTAACGGTCGCAGATGGACATCGAACCGAGATACTACAGGAAAAATAAATCAAAATTTAAAAAAATATAACACAAAATAAGAATTCGTTTTTGTAGATAAGGTTAATTGCCCACATTTATTTGATAACGTACCTATATTTAAATTGAAAATTCCTTTAAAAGATTAAATGGAAATTAAATACGTAGAGTTAAAAACTTATAGAAAGAAAACGATTGGCTATTATCGTGGATATTGGATGTAAATGTAAAGTTAAAAGAAGAACATTTTTTTTTTGTTTCTTGTTTTGTAATAAAAATGTAATAAATATATATATATTTTTTATTTTATTTGAATGACAAAGGACGCATTTCATTTTATAATAACGACAAAATTAAAATGCCATCATAATTTATAATCCAATATCTAGAAAAGACAAACACCGTGTAAAATAATTTTATAAAGAAAGGGAAAATTATTTCTTTCCATTTTTCCCATTGCTTCAATGGAAATGTCAATATTAATTTATATGTTGTGGAAGTTGTGGTTTTCATATATATATTTTTTAAATATGATAACCTACGTATATTCTAAATAGCAGATTATGAAGATATACAACATGGTCGAGGGGAAAGGCTCTCTACTACGATTCCGAAGGTCGCGGGTTCAAATCCAGGCTTGCGCAAATAAATTTTATTTAATTAATTTGTGCTGTTTCACAATTAATTCATTTAAAAAAATAATATATAGTATATTTGCGCACGTTCCAGAGTGGAAGATACTCTCAGTATCGCCCTGGTGAAAGACCGCGACTCAGAATTGAAACGTTGCTTGAAATGTCTTTTAGCTATGTTTGGTGACCAGATCTGAATAGTCAGGTATTTCACCACCTTCCTCTTCTCCTTCTACTTCCCCTCTCAAATACCTTCAGCCTCACAACATTCCCCAATTAAGGATGCCATAGTCTCACTGGCTCCAGACGGTTGGGAGCAGTTGGGACTCATGTGCGGTATTCATATAAAAATTTTAAAAAAAAACACGCGTATATTTTTTTTTCTTCATAATACATATTAATGACCATAGATACGATGAAAATCATCAAAGGCCATTACTTAATTTGACTTTTTTTTTACTTACGGCAGTTACTGCAGTGTTATACGTATGTATAAAATACATATAATAATAATAATCGGATGATTTTTATAGCGCCGTTTTTGTGAAAAATCACCTCAAGGGCGCTGTACAAATATTACTTCCTATTCTTATATTATGATATACGATATACTCGTACATATATTATGTATGTAACATGTAATGATCGAAAAATAAATTGGTCAAAAAGTATCTACCTTCGCGCATTGTAGGCATCATTAAGCCCTGCTCATTACGCACCTTGTACAGGCCGTAATGAGCAGGGGAAAATATTCAGTTGCACGTGTTGTTATCAATTTATGCCTTCATACTGATCCTAAAGGTCCTTGCTCGCTTTTAATTGGGGTTTTATATATTAATTGATAAACTAAAGTTCTTAAAAACTAAAGACAAGATTTTTGTGCATAGCGCAAAGGGTAACAATTATTTTTATAAACAATAATTATTAGCCTGAAACACTCATCCAAATTGAAAAAAACCTTTCCGAGCAAAGATAAATGTCGCCGACAGGACTCGAACCTGCACCCTTCTGATGTCCGGTCAGATGCTCTACCGTTGAGCTACGTCGGCTTATCGCAAACCCTCCAAGGTAATCAATATATACTAGTGTTTCATTGGGGTTTTATATGTTCACTACTGCAAATTAGATTATATACGATGTCACATTTTAAAAGTTTCTTCATGTTCTCCGTCTAAGAATCGTGATAAAATAAAATATTAATATATAATATTATTGGAGTAATACTTTTTTTCCCTTTCTTGAATAGTACCTACCAGACATCAGATTACATATTTGAGCCACTTTGGTAGTTGGTATTTTTTTCAAGAGTACTCCATGTGGATCCAGTGGAACTATATCCTACCCAATTGGGATATGAATATGTTTCGGCACGATCAACGTATTCATTTTTTTATGTTTCTGTTCATTCATAAAAAAAATGAGAATTTTGGACGATAGTTATGTGCGATATATCTTTTTTTATTATTCGTTTCTAAGCTGCCTGTTAAATATTGGCAATTTAACAGGTTTAAATTTTTGTTTTAATATAAAGCATAAATCGTTCCATAACAGTCTACAAAGTTTCAATAGAAATATGCTATTTAAAATTACAAAATATTAAAAAAAAAAAAAACAAAACAAAACAAAACTAAAAAAAAAACAAAAACAAAAAAAACCAAAAAAAATTTTTTTAAAATAAAACAAAAAAAAAAACAAACAAAAAAAAAACAAACAATAATTTAAAACTATACGTCCCTTAATATTCGATGTTTGCATTAGAGAAATAGGGGTGTTAGCACTCATCTCATCAAATAAGGTATCGCAATGAGTAGACTAGCATTTGATAAAAGGAAAACATGTATTTTTGTAACCGTGGTTTTACCTTAATAGTATGTTGTAAAGAATTCTTTTTTTTTTTTAATTTATTTATGAAAGATTTAAAAAAAATATGCAATCCGGTTCGTAAGGCTATTTACAAACTATTAGTTTTTTACAATTGAGAAATCAATTCACTTGTCTGAGTGGCGATTAGCGGTATTACAGTTTTAAAATAAATGTACAATATAATATAATGTAACAGTAAGGGAATTAAACATAAAATAAAGAATGAGGCGTACTGATAACAATATGGCAATAATAATATTCTGAACGTAGATTTAAGATATTCGGGGGATGTGCGTTTAACTTTAAAAAATATAAAAAGTGTTTATGTAGTTTCAAGTTCAGATTGCAAAAAATGTTAATACGAAGGGCTCTAAATTGAAGTTCATCCAACTGACGATCCAGGGGAACATTAATGGACGAAATGGAGAAAAATGAAAAACGAGTGCAGTTCAGCTGAATTGCTCAGCGGCTTGAAGTTTATCTCGCTGATAGATATTAGAGAAGAAGATGGTATAAGTAAGGGGTTTTATACGCAGCCCTTTAGTAATAAAATCACCTCACAAGCGGAATAGGAAATTTAGACATCGGCAAAAAATGTCAAAGCAGATAAATTTGATGAAATAATTTATTAAAAATATCTTTTAATCGACATGTTTAAGTGTTACCAAAAATTTTATAATAATCCGGTATACTTTTTTTAAAATGTGGTCAATTCTGGTGTACGAGTATGTGCGGCTTAGGCCCGATTCACCACTTTCGCGTTGAAAAACACATAATAACTTTTGTCAACTATCAGTCATAACATCTTTTTACGGTATTCGATGTGAGAAAAGCCTTGTTTTTACATTTACGTAGTTTACATATGACCATACCACACGCTGGACAACTTGTTTGCTGAAAAGGTGTAAACACTTGATACAGCACGCGCTACTCGTATAAACAGAAACTAACGTATTATTACTATTCGCAATATTTGTTTTCCGTATTGTACCCGTATTCCCATCGACCGTTTGAAATAATATTGATCATTTTTACACATATCCTGTGAGAAGGACTAGAGCCAACAACAAGCCAAGAATAATATCTAGTATTAATCAACGAATCAACCTAACCACCTTAATTTGTACTTTCCAGTATATTGAACGATAAAATAAAATGCGAAGGATAGAATAAGTGTTGTTACATATTTTTTTAAGCTGAATTTTTTATGCTAGACAATTAATATGTAAAATTCACACCAAAGAACGAACAAAAAAACAATATGCTGGCTAGTTATACAAAGGAATTCCAAAAATAAAGATTTCAATTTAGATAGGTCAAAATTCCTCCCAACAAATATTGGCAGCTATCTTTATAATGATTACAAAGTTCTTAACGAACACAATTGTAACCTAAATGGGATTAAAAATGGAAAATAATATTGACAAATCTTGAATTTGAGATATGATATCGATGAAGATGACATAAATTGAACTGGTCTCATTAGCTAAGTCGGTTAAGCGGTTGCCCCGGATAGGCAGGAGTCCTGGGTTCGAGTCCCAGATGCGACTGAAATCTAATATTTGATTATTTATTAAATTTAATTCGCTATTAACACTTTTTCTTATTTCTAAAATTTCAAATTTATCTAATTGTAAACCAGTTGTATTTGTATGTAAAATGAGAAAAACTTTTTTTTTTAATTGCGCTGACGAAGGAAGGGAACTTCCGAAACCGGTAGATCAATATATTAAATTGAAGTGATTTAAAACAAATTTATGTGTTTATATTATAAAAAATAGTAATTCCTATTTTTATAGATAACGTTAGTTATTATTCTAACATTGTGGTCATAATATTTCCATCCTACTCTCGTTCACCGCTTATATGATTGCACACATAAGTTCAATGTTCAATTTGAAGTTTATTTTCATTCGCTGTTGCAGTTCAATGCAATTTTCAAATAATTCCTTGTCCGGAGTGAATCGACGTTATCTTCCTTGGCAAAAGTTCCCTAGTTGGAATCGGTTGACAACAAACAAGGCGTATAAAAATTTCGTTTAACTTTGAACTATGCGTGATGTACACAAATTAATTGTGTTGTAAATTAAATTAGATTGTGCTTGAAATATCATAATTATAATGAATATTAAATTTCTAATTATGTAGAAAATCCAGTCATATAATACATTTTCGTTTTTAAGGCCTATTATGTTTCATACGAAATACCTCTTGGAAGCTTATTAACATTGTGATGCACAATACTAATTGGAAATATAATAAGGTTGAAATATCAAATATCGGTTCATACCTTATGACACGCAATAAATTCCCTACCTCTTGATACCGTTCGTTATCTTGATAGTTATTAATAGACTTTCAAGTTTCCCCGAACGGATGTGTGTAAATATTAAATTTGAGGAAGAGCTTCATCCAAGGTTTTGGGAGTTAAAATAAATAATAAATCGCAATGTACATAAAATGTGTGTATCCACATACGTTCGCAGGGGGAGGATGTGAAGTACCAGGTCTGATTACTACACAAAATTTAACCATTTTAATCAATGTCTCGATACTAAACGGTGGTCCAATAGCAGTATCTTCCAATCTAAAGAAGGTACAGAATCATTTCGCTGGACAGGTAATCCTTAAAAGTGTGGAGCAAGGGAAATAGAGCTTATTTCGGACAAACTTCCACGCCCACAATACAAATCTACCAGTTATATCTTTTCACTGATTTATATAGATGCACGGGTATTTTTATTGTTGTGAAAAGATTTTGTAGAGCTGTTCGAAACCTTGAGCTTTTGTCCTGCCATAGCTTGAGGTTGATAGAAATGGATTTTTAAATTTATCCGAGATTCTATTCCTTGCTACGGTTAATACATAAATAATAGAAGCACGGCTCGGCTCGGCTCGGAGCGGCGGAGGACGAAAGAGTATTAAGTGCAGCCGGGCTTATTGGGCGAGGCCGAGTTTCTTCGCCAGACAGTTTGTTACCGGAGGCGGAGGCGCGCAGGGGAATCGCCGTAATGAATTGCGAAGGGTTGGAACAGACTCCGCTCAGACTGAATTAACCCTTGCATTTCGATTTTCTTCGTGTTATATATACACGCTCGGACGGTATACAGTTTACTCCGAATCTTTCAACTGTTCTTGTAAGAGCGGGTAAAGTCGTTTACAACCCAAACCGCTTTATGTAACAAAGTATCTGATTAGTTAATTGATAAACTAAAGTTTTTAAGACAAGATTTTTGTGCATAGCGCAAAGGGTAACAATTATTTTTATAAACAATAATTATTAGCTTGGAACACTTATCCAAATTGAAAAACCTTCCGAGCAAAGATAAATGTCGCCGGCAGGACTCGAACCCACACCCTTCTAATATCCGGTCAGATGCTCTGCCATTGAGCTACGTCGGCTTATCGCAAACCCGCCAAGTTAATCAATATATACTAGTGTTTCATTCAATAATTACGGTTTTTATTATATTTCACCTGTAAACAACCAACTTTATTGGTATGAGGAAGGCTTGTAAAGGCTAAATCCCTCACTAGGTGGCGTCGAGACAAATTATGTCTTCATTTTATTGGTGAAAATGTTTTGACTTGTCAAATATTTATTAATTTTTTTATAAATTAAAGTTTTTTTTTTAAGACAAGATTTTGGTGCATAGCGCAAAGGGTAACAATTATTTTTATAAACAATAATTATTAGCCTGACCTGATTAGAGCATCTGACCGGATATTAGAAGGGTGCAAGTTCGAGTCCTGCCGGCGACATTTATCTTTGCTCGGAAGGTTTTTTCAATTTGGATGAGTGTTTCAGGCTAATAATTATTGTTTATAAAAATATCTGATTAGTGTTTGTCGGTCTCCTATATCTAATGGCGTATTTAGTTTAGTTGCTTCAAAAGAGTTTCTGGGAAGGCTAGTTAGCATTAACAGTAAAATCTAATTTCAATACAAAGTGGTAGGTACAGAAAAACTTTTTTTCAATAATAAATATATATTATGATTTATGAGCAATCTGTAAACAACCGAAAATTACATATTTTAGCGATATTAAGGTTGGTCGAAAATGTCTAGAAACTAATCTTAAAATGTCGTTCATGCAATAATTTTGACAAAATTTCAGTGTTTTTCTAAAGTAGCTGTTACAGATCAATATTATATAGGGTGTCCGGGGGTAAAGTGCAATGACTTGGGAAATGATTTTACGTGATAGTACAAGTAAAAACGATAAATAATTTTTTCGAAATTCCAACTTTTAGGTAGTTTTCAGGTTAAAAAGTTTAATTGTCTGTCAAAAAAAAATCTTCTATGGAAAAAATATTTTTCTAATGAAAAAGAGGAAGTTCGTAAAAAGTTATTTATCATTTTTTTTATTATTTCTACGATCGTGTTGAATCGCCTCCCGAAGTAACTGCGCTTTACCCCGGGACACCCTGTACTATGTCAGGGTCCCCGTGACTCGTGTTCTGCCACAGGGCAATAGACTTCGTTTTCAAAACAAAAAAAAAATAGTTAATTATTGGAGAAGAACAATCCTAAATGAAACACCAAACTGAAAAAAAAAAACAGAAAATAAAAAGGTATCAGTCCCATCTGGGAATCAAACCCAGGACCTTTGCTGTTTCGGTATCGAGTCTCATTTAGGATTGGTTAATATTATCTTCTTCAATGATTAAATATTACAATGAGGTTTATAACCTTCAATAAGTTATTAAAATAAAAAAACAATAAATAATTTTACATATGCATGAAAACAGAAATTTAAGAAAACAATCTGAAGTTATCAGTTATTGTGCTTTCAATCAATATGAAGTTATCAGTTATTGTGCTTTCCTTTTAAATATTATTTTGTTATTGAACTACCCAACCTTCAACGAACCCTTAATCAAATAGGCATTTATAGCACTATGGCCCGCTATCACTCTCTAAAATAAATGTCTCACTTCGCCAACACCCAATTGGGAAACGAAGATCTATATTTCACAGGCCGCAAAACGAATAAAGCTCTGTTGTCGATTTCCAGTTGACCATTCCGATCCCGGGTGGCCACATCAAAGAGGAAGTGGTATCCTAGATGTATAAAGTTATGCGCTGTATTACATGGTTAAGGTTCTATTTATAGATGACGTAGGAAAGGCCTTTAACCTTCTGGAATATATAAATATAATATACTATACATCGTTCCCGCTCAGGCAAAATACACCAAACCCCGAAACACGGTTTCCAGGTATCAAAATCAAAATGTTAAGATAAACCTTTATTTGCATGCTTTCCGAGTAGGTATCTATTACCATTATTATTACGGCGTTGCTCCGGATTATGGAATATTTGGAATAAAGATTTGAGATTGTGAGTTCTAGTAAACTGAGTGAATTTTAAGGAAATATGAAACCATATTAAATTTTCAACCCTTAAGTGTTAGTTCAGATTAACTCACAAATATAAAAGGAATAATGTAAAACACAAACACAGGGGAAATACGAACCATGCTATCAAACGGATGAGATATCAGTATGGTTCTTTGCACTCATTTTTTTTAAAACTAACTGATCGTTTCATTCTCATTC